>OU964977.1:3030359-3032859 GCA_918808275.2 Dolichovespula sylvestris
TCCCCTTAAGTTTCTTCCGTATCGTGTATTCATTTCGCATCAAAAGAATAGGAAGAAACTTATGGGACATATATACTATCCTAGGATATATATCCTAATATATTGCTAAACAATATAGGATCAAACTTATACCACGTCTATTAACGAGGCCTAACGAATGGAAAAGAAAAAAAATGTTCGTATAAAACTATGCCCAAGAAATGCATTATCGAAAGTATATATATATATATATATGCATTTAACCCTTTAGTGTTACGGCGCCCCGCTCCGCCGGAGTGACAGATAGCCGCCCTTCATATAAAAGTGAACTTTCGTCAATACGTAAACGTTGGTAAGGTTGGTACGATCGACTAAATGTTTTTTTTTTTTTTTTCGGAGCGTATCAATGACGTTCCTTATTTTGTGTAAACGATCATCGATAGGTCCGAGATCATGCGGGAAATGTAGCGTCGCTAACAATCTCGAATAGACACGTCGACTATAGTCGGCACCCGTACACACGCGCGCACACACACAGGGCGTCGCATGAGCGACGACTATAGTCGACAACCGTAACGAAAGGGTTAATGAAATGTACGTTTTATCTCCATTCGTCGAAACCAATGATCGGCCCGAACGATCAGTCGGTCGGCCCCTTGGATCGCCCGACTTCAACGCGTCTGGACTTCCATTTATCGGGGCCCACGCGAAATTGCGTTGGTTTATATAAAAAAAAAAAAAAAAAAAAAAAAAAAAAATACGATTAGAAACTGGAAGACGAACTTCGTCGAATGTATCAGAAACGCGTTTACTGTTATTTCCAATAACAGGTTGGAACATTCGGATATTCGAGTTTCGGCGATCGTTAATTCGACGAACGGATATATGTAACTGGGATTCTTGCAGGGCGGGAGAGAGGGAGGGAGGAATTTTCGAAAATCTCTTACGACCGTCCACGATGAATCATAAATATCTTTAATAGCGTATATCCTTTCGCTAATGCACTTTCGTGCATAAGTTTATATAAATTTTTTTTCATTCCATCCATTCGATCTCAGTAATACGTGGTACAAGTTTGGTCCTGTGCTTTTATGAACACCCTGTGTATATATACGTATGTATATATATATAGATGAAATTTAACCGTAAGAGTTCTTCGGAAGAGTTATTTATAATATATTTTGTATATACTTCTTTTTTTTTGTTTTTTTTTTTAGAACGATCACGAAATTATATTTTTGTTAAAAATCGTGTGTATCGTGGTGGATGGTAGGGTTTAAAAATTTTAGGTTAAGGGTCAATTTTGAAAATACACGGGGGTGTATTGATGTTTTTCTTTTTGATCGTACGAAGCACGTAAAAATGATTTTAATAAATTTACAACAGCCATATAATATATCGTCTGATTCTTTATGCACGTAACCAGTTAACCTAAACATACATATTAATATCACACACACACACACACACACACACGAGATTCAGCTGATTGTATTATATCAATGTTAATTATGCACTCGCACATATAAAATAAGAAAAAAAAAAAAAAGAAAAAGAAAGAAAGAAAAGAAAAGAAACCTGTCATTTTAAAATACTATTCAACGAAGTTGAAATAGAGTAGACATTTAAAAAGAAATAAATCCGTTATATAAAAAGAAAGATAGATAGAGATAGAGAGAGAGAGAGAGAGAGAGAGAGAGAGAGAGAGAGAGAGAGAGAAAGAGATAGATAGTGTCTTATCGAATAGGATTACGAGAAAATCCGTCAAATCCAGAGCTGTCGATACGAAAGTCGTCGTTGAATAATACACCATAGATAAAACACAGTCTTACTTTTCAGTTAGAAAAATAAGGAAAACGAAGAAATAAAAAAAGGGAAATAAAAAAAAAAAACAAAAACAAGATAGATAGATAGAAAGAATAAAAGAATAAAAGGAAAGAAAGGAAGATAAAAAGAAAGACGGATAATACGGTGAAGGTAGAAATGGATGTTAAACTTAAATCGAGTCTCGGAAATGGGATCGAACTTCTTGCTTGCTTTGAATTTCTATGATTAAAGGAACACTTAATAATCGATCGTTTTTCTACCCCATGTATATATATATATATATATATACATGTAAATGCATATATACATATACATATACATATACATATATATGTACGCGTTCGAAGAAGATAGTTAAGAGAAGTTCATATCGGAGAAGTTAATCGAATCTCAAGAGATTCCTATATTGCTCCTGCGTTTTGTTCTACGAATTAGAAGAAGAAGAAGAAGAAGAAGAAGATGGGGAAGTAAGAAGAGAAATAAGAGGAAATAGAAAATAGAGATAGAATACACATATATATATATATATATATATATGTATATATAGGTATGTATGTATGTATATAGATATAAAGTTAGAAAAGGAAGGACGTATCAGTAAATATCGGAGTAGATTGTAGATACTGACAAGTACGTAACCATTAGCAAAGTATCCGTAGACGTTTCTAAAAGGGTTGGAGGGGTGGATCCCTAA
>OU964977.1:3037859-3050359 GCA_918808275.2 Dolichovespula sylvestris
GCTTTTAACCGTTTAACAGGAAACGCCAGCTGTGAAGTATCTACTTTCTCCCTGCCCTCGCAGTTTCCGTTAAAAGTGCTTGCTTTCGAGACATTAACATGTGAGGGGGTTCGGGGGTTGGGGAGGGGGGTACAGTAGTGTCTTTACGAATTAAGTAGTGTACGGTTCTCTCATTTCAGTCAGCGAACGCCATAGCTTTCGTTTCCCTTATAGAGGAAGAATGTAGTTATACCCTATTTTCTTTACCCCTTTCTATTTTCTTCATTTTATTTTCTTTATTTTTCTCTCTCTCTCTCTCTCTCTCTCTCACTCTCACTCTCTCTGTGTCTCTCTCCGTCTGACTTTCTTTCTCCTTTGTCTTTGAACGAAATAAGAATTAAACGCGAATTAGAGAAATGAATTTGATTCGATTGATATCACTTCGAAAATAATTACATTTAATAATACTTGTTACCCTAGTTAGAAATGGGCCGAATTAATTTTCTTCGTAATTTTTAGAATGGGATTAAATAAGAAAAAAAAAAAAATAATAAAAAAATCAGACAAACGATTACGTAAATGGGATAATTGGATAATTGGATGAGTGTCTCAAGTAATAATTTACTACGACATTTTGTTCTCTACCGTAAGAAACGTCATAGTTCTCATGGATTTTATAATAATTACATTCAATAATATTTATTAATTTCATGATAAATGGGCCGAATTAATTTTCTTCGAATTTTTTGCAATGAGAGTTTTTGTTTTAAAATTAAAAAAAGAAAAAAAAATAGAAGAAAGAAAAAAAATTAGACAAACAAATTCCGTAAAAGGGATAATTGGATAATTCGTTAAGTGTCTTAAGTAATAATTTACTACGATTATTTATTGTATATAATTTACTATATATATATATATATATATATATATACACTATATATATATATAGTAACTATATATATTTACTATATATATATATATATATATATATATATATATATACGAATTTATACTATATTAAACTTAACGAAGAAAACAACGAGTTGTATGTGATAAAAACATTAATATAACAGAAACAAAAACAACAAACATCGACAAGAACAATAGTAACAACGATAAAATTACAATAACAGACGTTGTGTTGTACGCGAGGGGCTCGTACGTGTTTTCGGTTATCACAGAAAGTTACCGACCAAAAGCATATCGGGGCAATAAAATTACGTACGCGTTGGCCCGCGTATCCTAAATTGAACTCGAAAAAAAAAAGGAAAGAAAGAAAGAAAAAAAAAACAGGAAGGAAGAAAAATATGAAAAAGAAAAGAAAAACAAGAAGAAAGAAGAAAGGAAAAAAAGAAATAGAAAGAGAAAAAGAAATGAACAGAGATCAAATAAATCATTGCAAAGGAAAAGGAACAACAAATATATACGTAAATATATCTATATATATATATATATATACACATGTGTGTGTGTGTGTATCTATATAAAGTATCAATCCATCGAGTATCATCGGTCATACGAAAGATATCAACGACGTGATCGGGAAAAAGAAAGAAAAAAAGGAAGCAACCAAGCAAGGAAAGAAAAGAAAAGAAAAGAAAATGAAAGAGAAAAAAAATAAAAGAAAATAAAAGAGAGAGAGAGAGAGAGAGAGAGATAGAGAGAAAAAATGAACGATCTTACAAGAAACCCTCAGGGGGTGGTTTGAGGGATGGGTTGTAGACCGTTCGGGTGGTTGAAGAAATCTTTTTGGTAACGTTTTCAGGGACAGGTCCGATGATTCTCGACACATTATCCAAAGCCACGAAATTCCCCGGTGGGCAGCGAGAATCTTCACTCCCTCCTCCTCCTCCTCCTCCTCCTCCCTACTTCCCCTTCAGACTACTACCTCCAGATCAACCCCCCAAACCGACTACCCACTTCCCGCTCATCCACCACACCTCTCTCTCTCACTCTCTCTCTCTCTCTCTCTCTCTCTCTCTCTCATACACTCTCTTTCTCTCTCACACACTCCTTGTAATATTTCGAGAGTCCTAGGGCCACGAATCTACGTTAGCGCTAAGAGATTGCTCTCCCATACTCTTCCTTCCTCTCCTCTTTCTCCTCCTACCCCCTCCTCTTCCGTTCCATTGTAATCATGGAAACAATCATTCTTCTCTCTCTCTCTCTCTCTCTCTCTCTCTCTCTCTCTCTCTATCTATCTCTCTCTCTTTCTCCTCTATCATTCGTTCTCACTCTCTATCTATATCTATCTATCTACCTATCTATCTATCTATCTATCTCTTTTTCTCTTTCCATCTCTTTCCGTCTATATCTCTATTTCTCTCTCTCTCTCTTTCTCTATCCATCTCTCTCTTTCTCTTTACCTTTTACATTTCTATCGCGTCGGGGTATAGGAAAAGCTCCGACGATAGTCGACGACACCCGACGATGGCCGACGACACCCGACGATGGCCGACGATGCCAAGGCTACCCTTTCGCTCGCCTTCATAGCAATCACCGATTTGTCTGAATAAGCCTCCGGCAAGTATATGCTCGTGCTTACCCCCCCGGGAAACACCACTCTCCGGCCAACTCGACTCTCATCCCCTCCCACTCATCATCAAGCCATCCTCCTTCCTCATCCTCAGTCCTCGATACCAATTCTCTCTCTCTCTCTCTCTCTCTCTCTCTCTCTTTCTCACTCCAACCACCTTTAACTTTCTCATCCTCCCCGAACTGAATCCATCCCTAACTCAAACCCACCTCGTACCACCTCATACCCTCGTACCTCACACCACCCACTCACTCGCCACCCAACCGAGCAATCTGAAATCTGCCAAAAAGAAAGAGACAGAGAGAGAGAGAGAGAGAGAGAGAGAGAGAGAGAGAGAGACAGAGAGAGAAAGACAGACTATACCTATCAACATAACCAAAAATAGTAACGTTCGTTGATCCTCGATGTGTAGTTAGGAGATGTGTGTACAGAGATGCCGTAGGTGATCTATGAGAGATAAAAATGGGGGACGGTAGGGGGTGGTGGAGGGTGGGGGTGGTTCGTGGGTGGTAGTGGATAGGTTGGTTGTTTAGTTGGTTGGTTGGTTGGTTGAAAGACGACCAACCACTCTCGTGACGTTCACCGTTGAAAATAGATTCGCGTCGATAAGCGCGACTATGTATATATATATATATATATATATATATACTTCATATATATATATATAAAAAAAGAAATGAAAGAGGAAAAGAAAGAAAGAAAGAAAACGGAAAAATAACGGAGTGGGTGAGCGGGTGGGTTGTGGTTAAGGTGGGGAGGGGAGGGGGTCGATGCAACATATCTACGAGCACTTTACGTCGAGCGTTTAACGAACTGCCATAAAGAGTGGCCCTCCCCATTGTTATTATTTCTTTCTTCGTATTCCTTTCATAACTTTCGTTTACAATACGATCGGCGAGCCGTTTCTAATGCATATCTAATCGTGCCATCTCGTTGATAGGTACACCGTACACGTTATTCCCGAGTAAATGATCAGAATGATACGTACGATGACTTTTTTCTTATATATATATATATATATATATATATATATATATATATATCTTTCTTTTCTTTTTAAGTTTTGTTTCGTTTGATTTATTTTTCTCGTTTTTCGGCAACGTTCGCATCGTTTATGTGAATGATTTGAGATAATATTAGATAATACGTATCTTATTAATTGACATTGTATATGCATTGCATTGTGAATTTTTCACCGTATATAATTTTTCTTTAAGATAAAAAAAAAAAAAATAAAAAGAGAAAACAAAATTGTTATAATAAAAGATGTGATAGAGATATACGAGAGATTGTCAAAAAATCTTTTTCTGCGAAATAAAATTTCTAATATTGTTTCTAATTTTATATATATATATATATATATATATATATATATATATATATACACATATAATTAACGTAATTGCAAGAATTTATATACAATTTGTTAGTGCTTTAAATAATAAATTAGAAATATCGACACAAATCAACACAAATTGAAATAGTATTTTTAGAATTATAATATTATTGAATAATTAATTAATAATATCTAATCACTTGTAACGATTCAAATAACTAATAAAAGAGAAATACATTAAATTTATTAAAAAAAAAAAAAAAAAAATATAATTCAATTCCAAAAAATATAATTCAAATCTATATCTATCGTAACGTTATTGGATGACTAATAATATCCAAATATTATACACATAATGATCCAAACGAATAAAAAATAATATCCAAATTTAGTCGAGATCAAATATGATTCAAATCTATTCGTAAAACGATAACGTTGAACCGGTCAATCGATTACATATGAACGTTCGAATGTACGATTGAATGAACAAAGAAATTTATTTCGAAACGAACGATTTTTGTTTCTTTTAATAACAAAAAAAAAAAAAAAATAAAGAAAAAGAAGAAGTAACATATGTAAAGACCAAAATGGACATCGAACGAATCAGAATTAGACTCCGGAATGGAACTTCGCGTGTTCGTAATCTTATTAAGCGGTATCACATGAGAGGGATTTGATAATATATTATAGTATCGTCGGTGACACGAACGAGACTGTTAAAACTAACAGATAATTAGATTTCGAATGGATACGTCTCTTTAACCATCGAATGTGCTACGTTTCGTTTGGCTTTCGTGTTCGGGGAGTAGTAGTTGTAGGAAGAGGAGAGGCTACACTCTCTACCTGCTCTCTTAATGGATCCGCTTTGCAAATAGTATTCCCTCCACCTCCATATCCTCCACCACCGCTACCACCTCCCACCTCCGCATCCTCCGTATCCTCCTCCGCCTCCTCTTTCACCTAACTTTCGGTTGATCCTATCCATCTATCGTGATCGAGCTACGAAGCGTCAACGTTTCAAATGTTCATCGATGGCTTTTGCCACCAAGTGCCACGTGAAAAAAAAAGAGAGTTGAAAAAAATAGTGAAAAAAGGAAGGAAGGAAAAAAAAAAAATAAACGATCGTTTACCTGACTAATTCGAACCATTCACTGACTTCCTGATATTTTTTTTCCCTTCTTCTTCTTTTTTTTTTTTTTTTTTTAATTTATTTTTCTTCCTTCCGTTTTTCTTTATTTTTCTTTTCTTATTTTCTTTTTACTTTTAATCGCTCCTTTAACGTCAGTAAACATTAATTGATTATTTTATATTCAAATGGACGACACCGATCATTCTTTTTTTCCTTTTGTTCTACTATATTATTAAATCTTAATGCAATAACAATAATAATTATATATATATATATAATAATCAACGATTTATAATAACGATTCTGATTGGATTTCGAGAAATGAATTAAATGTTTTCGTAAAAAAAAAAGAAAAAACACTAGAGAATTATATTAAAAAAAAAAAAAAAAAAAATTGTATTTTACGAATATTTAGAATTAATTAAAAATTTAATTGCCTGAATATTCTTAGTATATTCAAAAAATATTTACTTTATAAATTTACATATATATATATATATTTTTTTTTTTTATAAATTAATTTTAACACTATAATTCATAAAGCTGAATTATGTATATTCAATTCTAAAGGAAAACTAGATACATTTAAAATCATTTAACGTTTCACTCCTAATCAAAAATTATTAATAATATTTCAATGATACATTGATGAAAATTTTCACTTAAATCTTTTAAATTCGAGAATTATTTCTATTAACATATTTTATCTAATTAAACCCGATAACAATGGTACAATAAATAAAATTTACTTTTATTATCGTTTTAATAAAATTTTCATTTTCATTACTTATATCAATACTGATAAAACTAATATAAAACTAATATAAAACTAATACTAATAATACTAATAAAATATATCAATAATATATATATATATATAAAATTTTTTTATACGTTACTATAAAATAATCAACGATTAGTATAAAAAAAAAAAAATATATATATATATCCAGCATCGTTATCATTACGTGAGATAAACTAAATATGTCTAATCGTTTTCTTTTTACCAGATCGAAAATAACTCATATATCCTTAGAAAAGCTCTTCAAATAAATTTTAAAAGCATTTCGTCGTCGTTGAGGAGAAAGTTCAAAATATCTTTGAAAAATATTTTTAATGGCGACAGTCGTCACTTTTTCTATCTATAAGATCGACAGAAATAGAAAACGATATATATATATATATATATAGGGTGTCCCGATATTGATGGTACAATCAAGAAGAGCATTAAAAAAATCAGTCTAAAATATAAAACGAATTTTTTCTTTTTCTTCTTCCTTCTTTTTTTTTCTTTTCAAACCTTTCTTCCCATTTTAATTCCTCCTATTTTTTCTTCTTCTTCCTCGGCTACGAATATTCATAATTTATCAAACATATAATTATATTTCTAATCTTCAATTAATTTCAACACCATAACTCATATGTCCCGAATATTCCTATTCATATATTCTGAACTACGCGTGTGAACCCAACTGTAAAAGCAATATACACGCTTGAGATTGTATAACGCACGTGTTATTGGGTCGTCAAGGATGAAATTTCTAGTTAACGCATTTGATTTTTGCCCGGGATTTTTTTTTTATCTCCCTCCCCCTCCACAAATTTCATCCTCGACGATCCGATCGATATATCGTACGTAAATATCGTCGATATTCGACGTCAACGATATTCTCATCGATACAATCTTTTCTCTCTCTCTCTCCCCGTTCACGATCGCAATACATACATACATACATACACACACACACACACATACATACATACATACATACATACATACATACATACATACATACATACATACATACATACATGGCGTTACAGCACACAGGTATATTTAATACAACAAAATATATAATATCAACGTGCGTTATACGTACGGTACCGTACACATGAATTTGTAATATAAATAAATAAAGGAAGACACTCGAGAATAGATATGAGAACTGGCATAGGGAAGACAAATAGAAAGGATTCCGTAGGATTCGATGAAAATCTCGAAGGACTATTATATTCAAAGAGGGTAAGACGATCGACGAATAAAACGAGACACCGACCCTGTCTCTAACTCCTACACCTACCCCTACCCCTCCCACCCTATCCTTTGGTCCCTTAACCTTATACCTACACCTCCTCCTTATCAACCCTCTTCCTTCTTCCTTTTCATCCTCCTCCACTACCACCCCCTTTTACACCCTCTATTCCACTCTCTTCGACCTCCTCCTCCTCCTCCTCCTCCTCCTCCACCACCACCACCACCACCACCACCCTGTCTCAATGGCGGATGATATTCGATCTCAATCTCGTGAATCGGATAGCTCGACTATATCGAAATGGTTGGTTCACCTTCTGGCCTTTCGATATTTCTCGAATCCTTCGTCTCGACCATCGAAAATCGTAGGTAGAATCGTTCAGTGGAATTCGAAGCTAACTGTTCGGTTGGATGGATGGATGGATGTCTTCTCGATTCAATGAACGAGGTTGGTTTACATGGTAGAAGTTATCGGGGAGTGGGGGAGAGTGATAGGGGAGAAAGGGCATGGGTGGTCAGGGGTTCACCGGGGGTTCAGGGTGGTGGTTGGGTGTTTTGTGGTGGAAATGATTGTTAGTAATGGGGAGGGGGATAGAGGGCATAGAAATTCGACGAACAAAAGCTGGTATATTACTCGTGTTAACGCCTCTACTGGTCTCCCTATAGTTGTTTATTGATTGATATTAATATTGTTTGCTTATGTATGTACATACATACATACATACATACATACATATATATATATATATATATTGATGAGTAGGAGAAATCCGTCGTGTTTATTGAATAAATTGAATAAATTATTTCGGTACGTTTCTAGTGATAATTGGGTGCGAAGTATGTACATATGTATCTATAAATGTATATATGTATGTATGTAATGTATGCGAATAATAATTTTTATTTTGTAGATAAATAAATAATTGACTTTTGTTTTTATCTTTTTATTTTTTTTTTCAAAGTCACATAAAATACGACGAAGTTATTCGAATTATTAATGCGTTAATTGTTTCTTGGACTTCGAAAGAGATTAAACATCGTATTGTATAATCCGTCTTATTAAATTCGGATAAAAATGTTTCATTTATGTATGCATTTATATATATATATATATATATATATATATATATATCTTAAATATAATTATTTTATAATTAACGTGATCGAAATGACATTATTTGATCGATCGTAAATAATTATAAATAAATTATAAGTCTGATTATAAATAAACTCGAGATGTTTCACTGCACTTTGTGCGTCGTCGCTCGAATACTCGCGATCGGACGAATTAATAAATTTTGATTTAATAAAAAAAAAAATAAAATAAATAAATAAATTAATGAAACATTTTCTAACTTATCTGACCCGTATTTTTTTTTTTTTGCTAAATTTTCTCTGATTATAAATAAACTCGAGATGTTTCACTGCACTTCGTGCGTCGTCGCTCGAATACTCGCGATCGGACGAATTAATAAATTTTGATTTAATAAAAAAAAAAAAAAAAAAAAAAAAAAAAAAAAAGAAAAACATTTTCTAACTTATCGAAAGTGACAAAACGTTGAGTATCGATCTCGACGTTTGTCACGAAACGAAAATAATCTGTAACAGATAACGAACCATTCGTGCAATGGGAAAACGGATAATATCGTTGAAAAAATGTATCCTTAGAAACATTCGATTGAAAATATATTTTCGTTGTTATCGAACCACCAACGAATTGTTCTCTCGTATCGTATCGTTTTCTATGAACCAAAGTACGATGGTTGAAATTGAAACTCACATATACATCCACGTCCACGTCCACAATACACACACACACATACACACACACATACACACAAACACACAAACGGTATAATATTGGTATTATTTTTTCTTTCATTCTTTCTTTTTTTTTTTTTTGTTCTTCTCCCACGAAGAGAGAAGTATATCGAATCGAAGATAAGCGAATATCGTAATATGTTATCTATCTATATACACACACACACACACACACACACATATATATATATATATAAGTACGTAAGTACATAAACGTTCGGTTTGAAATGATACACCCTATATAGACCCGTAGTAGTAGTGGTAGTAGTAGTAGTAGTAGTAGTAGAAATCATCCCGAATGTCCGCACATAAAACGCGTATTACTGGTTTACGTATCGCTACGGAAAGAGAGTTTCGTGGGAATGGCGATGCAGCAACGCGAAATTCGTTGTCATCCAATTTCTATTCCGTTCGTGCGAGATATTCATCGTGAGTGCGTTAACAGTGGCGTACGTAAAATAAATCTAAAAAGGCCATCTCGCCACCCCCACCCACCCCTTCCACTCCCACCCCTTCCCGAACATTTCCCCGTCGCTATATACGGTTAGCGAACGACGAGGACGAATATATTTAAATGTGGGATCGATTCCAGGCTCAAAAAAAGGGTTGCTTGATGTTTATGTAGGCGTAAAGTCGTCTAGGAGAACGATCCTCTGTACATTCGTACACACACAGATATATGTCTGTCTCTGTCTCTTTGTGTGCGTGCGTGCATGCGTGCATCTATGTATGTATGTATAACGCGTGCGTGCGTGTACGACGTCCCTTGCGTTTGGTCCGTTCTTTTTTTTTTCTATTTTTGTTTTTCCATTCGTATTTTCCTTTTACATTTTTTCATTTTGTTTTCGCTTGAAATTTATATCGCTTTTTATGTATATATTGTCGTAAAGTATACGCGGATAAAGGGAACGACGTTGGGGTTGGTGGGATGGGGTTGTTGGGGGTTGGGGTTGTGGTTGGGGGGAGGGGGGTGGTGAAGAGGAGAAATGTGTACGTTCGTGGGTTGACTTGCGCGGACGCTTAAATTTTACGAAATAATTTCCTACTATAACAATAATTTATAAGCGACTATATCATTTGGGATATCGTCGGAAAGGGGTGGGTAGGGGGTGGGGGGTCTTCTTCGACGGTCAAGGACATTGACATCGTTGATGATTCGAACATTGAGCGGGTTGAGTTCGATTTGTTTATTCTGAAAGAATTTTGTTATAACGATTGTTGTTTATTCGTTTATTGGAAATAGAGAAAATTCAAATAATATTGTTTCTCGAATAAACATTTGTCGATCAACGTGATGATCATCCGTGTGCGAGGGCACGATATTTTATATACATATATTTTTTTGTTTGTTATATATTTTTTTTTTTTATTATATATTTTTTTTTTGTTTTATATTTTTGTCTCTTGCGAAGCGCATGGGAGTATTACTTTCTTGAGCTTAAGCGATTATTGGTAGATAGTTTCAATGTTTTATCGTGGTTGTTTGATAATAATCTAGATTTTTAATGGAAATTCGTGAGCGCGCGCGCGTCTGTGTCGTGGTTATCGCGGTGATAAGATTTTCTTTTTATTCTTTCTCTATACTTCTTCTTCTTCTTCTTCTTCTTCTTCTTCTTCTTCTTTTTTCGGAAAGATAATTCGTGGATTTATAAATCGAGATTAATTTTTACTGGATTGCCTCTGCCCATGTTGCTCGTATAATTGTCGTTCCTACTCTTATTCCTTTCGTTTTTTCCATTTTCTCTCTCTCTCTCTCTCTCTCTATTTCTTTCTCTCTCTCTCTTTTCTCTTCGCCTTCCTATTCCTTTTTCCAAAAACTAATTTGTATTTGACGATTAAGATAAACTCGACCGAAAGCGTTTTATCTAACGTTTCAAGAATATCCGCGGAAGCGAATTTGGCCGGACTGTAATTTCGGGATCGTGTTATGGGGAAAGAGAATTTTGAACGAATTTAAAAAAGGAAAAAAAAAGAACAAGAAGAAAGATGGGCGAACGTGGGAGTTAATTTTAAAAGAGACAAATTAATCGTTAGGATCAAACAAACGGAATTGAGAGTGAATTAATGGAATCGGCATGAGGAGAACTGAACGATCGAACGAATTAACGAAAATTTTTGGATAACGCGAAAGAATACTAATGGATTGAATTTATTCTACGAGAGAAAAGGAATAAAAAGAAGATATAACTGATCGGTGAAAGCGATGTCTGTTTAAATAAATAAATAAATAAATAAATAAATAAATAAATAAATTTAAAAAAAAAAAGAAGAAAAGTGAAGCGAAAAATTAAATAAATTAAAGATCGATAAAGATTCGAACGAACGTTCCGATCGATCGATCTGAATATCAATTTTAAACGAATTAAAAGGAATAAAATTGTTCGAAATAAATATTCTAATAATGGCTCGATAAAAAACCTCCATTCGGCCTCGCCCCCTCTACACCCCCACCCCACCCCCAACCCATCCCAAACGAACATACGTACGCACACGAACGAATAGACGGACAAACGAATACGTGCAATGATATAATATTGCTCAATAATTTAAAGGGTATACGTGAATAGAGAGAGAGAGAGAGAGAGAGAGATTCCCCATAACGTGGATCGCAACATCACGAAATTCATTCTTCCCAAAGCACCGACGACGAAATCGTCGACACATCTGTGACACCATCGCCACCAACATAACCATCACCACTACCACCCCAAGCAGTACCACTATTCATCCATCCATCCATTCCTCACACTAACCCTCGCTAACTCCCTCTTTTCCTGCAAACGACGTCACGTTTAATAATAATCGAAATAATCTAAGCAAAGACTAGGAAATTACATTTCCATCGGCAACCGTCCGTGAGGATAATTTCGTTAGGAGCTACGGACGAAGGTTTATTATCTCTGTCTCTCTCTCTCTCTCTCTATCTATCTTTCGTGTAATCAAGAATCAGCTGGAAGGAGTGAGACAAATATATATATATATATATATATATATATATTGAACGAGCGAGAATGAGAATGAGAGAAAGAGAGAGAGACAGAAAGATAGAAAGAGACAGGTAGAGACAGATAGAATTAGTAAGAGAGAGACAGAGAATGAGAGAGAGAGATAAACAGACAGAGACAGAACAAGTAAGAGAGAAAGAGACAGACAAAGACAGAGCGATAAAGAGAGAGAGAGAGAGAGAGAGAGAGAGAGAGAGAGAGGGGAAGAGAGAGAGATAACTTCGTTCTGGACGTTTTTCAATTTCGTCGCTGTCAATCGGATTGATTCGATGGAAGTAGAAGCACAACGTTAGAGGTAAATTGAAATAAAGGGGAAAAAATAGGGAACGATTCGACTTTTAGTATCGATTGATAGGTCGTTTAGCCAACTCCAAACTTCGACGTTATGTTCGTTCATGTTCGTGTTCGTTCGTGTTCGTTCGTTCACATTCGTGTTCGTTCGTGTTTGTTCGGGCTCGTACGTACGTATACGGTACGTACGTTTGAATTCGAACGGGCAAACGCGAAATGACAGTTTTAATATCCTCCGAGGATAAACATTTATACGTGCCACCAGCAGGTGGTTGCGGCCAATCGAATGCGTATGCATAAGCGTTGAAAACAAATCGTGTTATTCCCGGCTTAATTGCCTTCTACGTGCTATTTATCAAGCGTTCTTTTTA
>OU964977.1:3052859-3055359 GCA_918808275.2 Dolichovespula sylvestris
TATATATATATATCTTTATTATTCAATAATATTAATACATAATATTCAATAATAATAATTATTATTCAATATATGTATATTATTAGTTTATTATTCAATTTTTAATATCAATAATATATGTCATATATATATATATATAAAACGTACGATATTGAAGCGTTCGTTAATTTCGAGATAGCAAATAAACTTCTTCCTTTATTTTCCTTTTTTTTTCTCTCTTTTCTTTCTCTCTCTCTCTCTCTCTCTCTCTCTCTCTCTCTCTCTCGATAACATCAGATCCTCGACGTTATGGTTTCGTTGAAAATCTCAACGTTCTCATTTCTCCAGTTTCTCTTCTCTCTCTCTCTCTCTCTCTCTCTCTCTCTCTCTCTCTTTCTTTTTTTCCTTTCCCCTCATCGCGATTGTATTTATTTCGAAATTTCCTCGAAGATCTGGATTTTATTTACCGGGGAATTGAGTTTGGAGAAGTTAGTCGAGTTTTCTTTTCGGAACGAATAAAAAAGTCGTCGAGGAAGAGGATCGGACGGAGTTTGTCTCGCAAAAGCAAATCTTTGTTCGTTAAAAATATTTTCGACGATGGTATCTTACTCTCTCTCTCTCTCTCTCTCTCTCTCTCTCTCCTCTTTTATATTTTTTTATTTTTTTTTTTTTTAAAGTAGGAGAACAAAATGGAATGAAACGAGCTGGATGAATTATAAGAGTAAGTATACGACGAGAATTCAACGTTGCGTATCTACGTCTCCTCCCTCCCCTCCTCCCTCCCCTCCCCTCCTCCCCCTCCCCCTCCCTCCCCTCGCCCCGTTTAATCTCGTTCGCTCGTTAAACGTTTTGTCGGATCGAGGAGAATAGCATCCGTCAATTTTGTCAGCTATAAAGAAATAATGAAAGTTAAGAAAATAATAATGATAATAATGATAATAATAATAATAATAATAATAATAATAATAGTAATAAAAAAACTTTTCATATCCGCGAGATATTTCTTTCTCATCTTTTTTTTTGCTCTTCCTTCTCTCTCTCTCTCTCTCTCTCTCTCTCTCTCTCTCTCCTCTTTTTCGTTTTCACAGCGACGCGACGACGAAGAGTTGAACGATACAATAATTGTCTTGTCGACCGAGGAATGGCGGATGAAAAATGTTTTTTATTTATTTATTTATTTATTTATTTATTTATTTATTTATTTATTTATTTATTTATTTATTTATTTTTTCGAATAATCCTCTCTCGGGCGGTAAGGTCGATTTTTTTTTCTTTTCTTTTCTTCTTCCTTTTTTCTTCGGTTTTGTTTTTCTTTTCAAATTACGTCTCTAACATGAAAACATTGCGCACGATGGTAACACGCATGATATCTCTGATAATAATAATGATAATAAAAATAATAATAATAATAATAATAATAATAATAATAATAATAATAATAAATATAATAATAGTATTGATATTGATTATATTAAGGATAGTAATATTATTGATAATAACAATAATAATATTATTAATAACAACAATAATATTTTTAATAATAATATTATAATAATATAACAATAATAATATTATTAATATTAACAATAATATTGTTATTATAATAATAGTAATAATACAAATAATAATAATAATAATAATAATAATAATAATAATAATAATAATAATAGTATTGATATTGATCATATTAAGGATAATAATATTATTAATAATAATAATAATATTGTTAATATTAATATAACAATAATAATGTTAATAATAATATGATAATAATATAACAATAATAATGTTAATAATAATATGATAATAATATAACAATAATAATGTTAAAAATTATATAATAATAATATAACAATAATAATGTTAAAAACAATATAATAATAATAATAGAACAAAAATAATAATATTATTATTAACAATAATATTGTTATAATACTAATTATTATTATTATATTAATAACAATAATAACAATAATAACAATAATAATAATAATAATAATAATAATAATAATAACGGTAATAATAAATATGATTACGATCTGATAATTATATTATATTTTTATATAAAAACAACCCCCGGAAGTCAACACACAAAGACACCCTTTTCTTTTCTCTCCCTCTCCATTTAACTTTTATCAGTACCGAATAAGGGTCAAAAAGAAATAAAGAGAGAGAGAGCGAGAGAGAGAGAGAGAGAGAGAGAGAGAGAGAGAGAAAGAGAGGAGGGATGAGTTTGAAAGAGAAAATAAGTTTCTTAACAATAATTGGCAAAGAATGAAAATCGTCGGAAAATGTACGCCGCTCGAAATGGCGGTTGTGTAAAAAAGGACGAGGGCGGAGGGGTTTTGGTTGGGGATGGGGCTGTTGGTGGGTAGAGAGAAGAAGGGGCAGTGACATCTGCCACATTCAACCCTCGCGAGTAAAGCGACGTAAGCGACCCATTTATTTTCTTCCTCTCGCGACGGCCCAACCTCGAATTTCAAATTCTCTTATCACGGCCTGACCCACCCTACCCCAACCC
>OU964977.1:3060359-3067859 GCA_918808275.2 Dolichovespula sylvestris
AATACTGATCATTAGTCATAAGCTTGCGTCATCGCGTTCGGAAAAGGAACGAAGATTTATAATTGCTCTCATGGTTAATACATTGGAAACCCACCCTTACCCTCAGTCATCTGTTTATGATGTCTTAGCAAAATAATAAGAATAAAATATGAAGGATAAGAAAATATTACTTACACTAATAATAACAATAATTATGTTATAATAATAATAATAATAATTATAATAAATAATACTAATAACAATAATATAATAATAATCAAATAATATTAACAAAATAATACTACTACCAATAATAATAAAATAATAATCAAATCATATTAATAACAATAATAATAATAATAATAATAATAATATTAACAAAATAATACTACTACCAATAATAATAAAATAATAATCAAATCATATTAATAATAATAATAATAATAATTATAATAATAATAAAAAAAAAATAAACGAGAAGAAAAACAAGGCAAAAAAAAAGAAAGAAAAAAAAAAGAGAGACAGAAAAAACGAGAATAACGAAAAGAAAGGAAGAAAGAAATTTGATGATAAGACGAAGCACCTAATCTATATTTTCTCGGGCCCGTACTCGATACGAACGAATAGAAAACGTTCTGTTTGTAATGCGTTAAACGTAATTTTCAGGCTTTTGCAATAAATGGATGAAATTTAAGCGACGAAACGAACTCGATCGAGTTAATTGGATAAAAGAATTAGAGAGAGAGAGAGAGAGAGAGAGAGGGTGGAGCGTGGGAGGGAGGGAGATAAAAAGGGTGGAGGGGGGCTGGCTTGAAATCTCTCTCTTTATTTTAGAATCGTCAAGTCGAGTGGTGTACGGTATCGATCGATCGATCGATTCGCGTGCTTCCTAACTCAAGATAAATATAGTTAAATTAAAAAAAAACCCAAAGGATCACAGGGATAACCGAAGAAAAATAAAGATAAGTTTCTATTGGTCGAATAGTCGAGAGCGTGCATGTTTATTTTCGTTTATTGAAGGAAACATGAGAAAGCGAACGAGAAAGAGAGAGAGAGAGAGAGAGAGAGAGAGAGAGAGAGAGAGGGTTTCCTTGAAAAAGTGTTACGTGGATCAGAGAATTTCGTTTATATGTACTACGATAGATTTGAGTGGCAGGAGGAATGGAGGAGGAGAGGTTAAGGAGGAGGAGGGGGAGGAGGAGGAGGAGGAGGTGAGGCGATAGAGTGGTTTCACGAGAGCAACGTCTCCATCGAATAATACGAAATTTGATTTTTAAATTCGATTTCGTTTTTCCCCTTTCACCTTTTTCTTTTCCTTTCTATTTCGTTTTTTCTTTTCTTTTTTCTTTCTTCTTTTTTTTTTTTCTTTTCTTTTCTTGTTTTCTATCAATTCCGATTCCTCCCTATTTTTTCGCTCTCCTCCCTCGTTTGCCTTCTCGTTCTTTTTCTTCTTTTTTTTTTTTCTTTTTTTTTTTTTCTATTTCGTTTTCGTTTTCGTTCGCGTTTGCGTTTCTTTTCTTTTCGAACTCGAACTCGAACGAAATCAATCGTAGAAATGCTTTCGTTCTGTTTTGCATTGCTTATCGCAAAGTATATTGGAAGGGAGAAAAATAGGGGAAAAGGAGGGGGGTGGGGGAAAGGATGAAAGAAAAGATAACGGTAAAAAGGAGGGGAGAAAAAAGAAATGGAAAAAAAAAAAAAAAATTGATAATCGATAGAACGCCGTATACGGGTCACACCCGTTAAGATCGTTCGTGCATATGTTAATAATATTGTTGTAGGTATAATTGTGTTAACGAGGATCAGAATTTGTTGTTCAGTTTGTTACGATCGATGCTCACCCTTTTTCCTTTCGTTTCTTCTTTCCATTTTGTTTTTCATTTTTTTCAGAATCGAAAGGATCGATTATTAAATTGAACGACGATTTATTGCTTCCGATTCTATTAATTGCTATGCGCACATCATCATTCGTTATTGTTATTTATTTATCGAATTAATTTTTTTTCTTTTTTTTTTTTGATTTGCTTCACTATCGTTAGAATTGTCATCGCCCATTACGTTCGATTTTTATGTATTTCCGATATTTCTTGGTTTCTTTTTTTTGTTTTTTTTTTTTTTTTGAAAACGTTATATTTTCAGAAAAATGTACCAAAAAAGAGAATAAAGGAAAGGAAAGAAAAATAAAAAATATATATATATATATATATATATATATATATATAAACTAACACTAATGGGTCACAATTAAAGCTAATGGGTTACCATTATAACTAATGAGTTACAATTAGAAATTACGATGATATCTAACGGCAATAAAAATAAAAATTGTCCAAGTACGAACAAAATAGCTCCTTTACGTATAAATTTAATCCTCCTTTGAACGAAATTAAATTCACTAGAAGAAACAAGATAGCGAGTTAGACACGAAGAGAGACAGAGGGACAGAGAGATAGATAGATAGATAGATAGAGAGAGAGAGAGAGAGAGAGTGAGAGAGAAATACAAATAAAGTTAGAGAAGCAAATCCCCGTAAGTCGATTAAAATTCAAGCATTCTACTAATTCCATTGAGACGAGCTACAAAAGAAATCAAAGTAACAAAGTGGAGAAAAGACACTAATGAGAATTAGAAATAGACATAGAGAGAGAGAGAGAGAGAGAGAGAGAGAGAGAGAGAGAGAGAGAAAGAGAGATAATAATAAGACAAAAAAAAATCGACCTTGAAGATAGACAATGATAGAAAAAAAGAGAGAGAGAGAGAGAGAGAGAGAGAGAGAGAGAGAGAGAGAAAATGTAAGTATGAACGAATTCTAAGTTTCTTTTCGTTTATGTCAATATCGAATATAGAATTTAAACTTTCTATAAGTATCGCTCAACTCGATAAAACTCGATCCAACCGAAAAACAAATAGATAGAGAGAGAGATAGAGAGAGATATACAGATACAGAAATAGAGATAAATAGAGAGAAAAATATATATATATATATATATATATATATATATATATATATATATATATATATATAGAGAGAGAGAGAGAGAGAGATAAGTTGAGAAGGTAATATAAAAATAAAAAGGTTAAGGGTAGAAAGGGTTGTATCACCGAAGTGTAAAAATAGCTGAAACTGCAGCTGTGTATCGGAGCGAAGGTACGATATCCGAAGATACGTCAAAACTACTTATACAAGCCACTGGCGTGGAAAGGGGGTGTTACATAGCGTTAGAAATACAGAGAGCGTGAGAGAGAGAGAGAGAGAGAGAGAGAGAGAGAGAGAGAGAGAGAGAGAGAGACAAACAGACAGACAGACAGACAGACAGACAGAGAGAGAGAGAGATAGATAGAGGAGAGAGGGGAGGGGAGGGGAGGTGGAGAATGGTTGGGTCCGACGAGTGCTCTCAGTCGACGGTCCCACGGAAACAACGTCTCTGGTATTATGATAAGATATTCACTGACAGAAACAGCCCAGGGCTTCGAACAAGGAGAGAGAGAGAGAGAGAGAGAGAGAGAGAGAGAGAGAGAGTGAGAGAGAGAGAGAGAGAGAGAAGAGTAGAATTTTCAGCTTCCGCGTTTCCGTATCTAGAATGTAATATAAGAAAACGGGGAGGAAAATAAGGGTACCCAGTGGAGCTTCGGGTTCCATGCTAGAATGAGAGAGAGAGAGAGAGAGAGAGAGAGAGAGAGAGAGAGAGAGAGAGAGAGAATAGGAAAGTAAAAGGAAAGAGAGAGAGAGAGGGATAGACAAACCAAGTAAAATGTTTGAGAGAGAAAGAAAGAGTAAAAGAGTAAGAAAGTGTGTGTGTGTGTGTGTGTGTCAGAGAGAGAGAGAGAGAGAGAGAGAGAGAGAGAGAGAGAGAGAGAGAGAGAGGCTGACTGTGGTAAAATGTTCGAAGGAAGGAAAGAGGAAGAGAGAGAAATTTTTCTATTATAGAAAGGCGTCGCCACACGTTACGAGCCTACACACACACACACACACACACATCGTTATATATATATATTTATGTATATATGTATGTATGTATGTATGTATGTATGTATGTATGTATGTATGTAGGTATGTATGTATACACACACACACCTTTTTATTTTATGGCTAAATTATTCGAGAGAAGAAAAATAATTCAATCTCAACCAGTTCACCGCTGCTGCCGGTTAGTACTATGGAAGAACCATACACCTTTTGCGGTTACTCCCTGACCGAAAAGACTTCAGAATTATATATATATATATATATATATATATATATATATATATATATATATGTATGTATGTACTATTACCCCTCACACCCTCATCCTCCTTTTCCTCCTCCTAATCATCATTTCACTTGACCACCACCGAAAAATATTTCCTATGATGCATCGGTGATGATTTATGAAAGAATCGATTCGATAATAATTGTATAGTATCGAAGTTATCTATCGTATAATATATGTGTGTGTGTGTGTGTGTGTGTGTGTGTGTGTAGTTTATGCATTGGCGATTTGATCTCTTGTTTTCCTTTTTCTTTCCTTCTCTCATTGTTTTCTTTTTTCTTTTCTTCTATTTTTTTTTTTTTTTTTGATACGTTCATGATCACTTTGAGGTTAACCCGACGACGCGTCACGATCTTTCGAGCCTGTCTTTTTTCCTTCTTTTTTTTTTCTTTTTTTTTTTTTTTTAATTCGTATCACTTTTCTCTTTTATTTATTTATTTATTTATTTATTTATTTATTTATTTTAAGTGTCACCACCCGTCAACGATACCATTGACGATCTAATAAAAACAAAAAAAAAAAAAAAAACAAAGAACAAAAAGAAAGGTTAAACGAGAAGAAGAAAAAGGAAAACCATGAATTCTATGTAATTATAATTATCTCTTCTTAATCGTACGCCAACTTTGTTCTGAGATAATATATTCTGTATTATCGAAAACAAGGTGGTCGAATTAAATCCCACACACACACACATACACACACACGCACATAATATATATAACCACGTTACACTTTTACCGAACCACTGGTTCCGCTAAAATTAGCGGAAATGCACGGTCCGCTACTTTTCGAGACCCGAGAGAACTCGAGAGAACACGATAAGAGAGAGAGAGAGAGAGAGAGAGAGAGAGAGAGAGAGAGAGAGAGAATGCTACTCTCTTTCTCTCTCTCTCTCTCTCTCTCTCTCTCTCTCTCTCTCTCTCTCTCTCTCAGACTCTTTCTTTCTCTCTTGAATTTGAAATCGTCAAGCGATTTTGCTGAAAGAGAACGATATATATATATATATATATATATATATATATATATATATATATATATATATATATATAGAGAGAGAGAGAGAGAGGGAGGGAGGGAGAGAGGGGGTAGAATGAAGGATGCAAGAATTCAAACTCATTTATAACAAAAGAATCAACGGGTATACAAGGAGGAGCTTCTTTTCTGTTACTAAATACGAATTTAGTATATCTCTGTATATTATAGACGATTTAACAAGATCGTTTGAATAAATTAGATTTGTAAATGACCACGTGGATAAAGATACTATACAGAGGTCGTTTCTTTCTTCGTTATTATGATCGGATTTTACGAGGGCCAAGGGATAAAGGGTGGTGGAGGAGGATGAGGAAGAAGAAGAAGAAGAAGAAGAAGAAGAAGAAGAGAAAGAGAAAAAGGAGGAGGATGAGAAGAAGGAAAAAAGGGGAGGGCAAATGAGGGATATTTATTTTTTATTTATATTTTAATTAATCAATTTATTTTGTATTTATTTTCTTAATTAATCAATTTATTTTTCTAATTAATCAATTTATTTTGTATTTATTTTGTTAATTAATCAATTTATTTCGTATTTATTTTCTTAATTAATCAATTTATTTTGTATTTATTTTGTTAATTAATCAATTTATTTTTCATTTATATTTCTAATTAATCGATTTATTTTGTATTTATTTTGTTAATTAATCAATTTATTTTTCATTTATTTTTCTAATTAAACGATTTATTTTGTATTTATTTTTATAATTTATCAATTTATTTCTTATTTATTTTTTCAATCAATCAATTTATTTTTCATTTATTTTGTAATTAATTAATTTATTTTTTGAATTAATTAATTAATTTATTTTTCATTTATTTTTCAATCAATCAATTTATTTTTTATTTATCGTTTAATTAATCAATTTATGTTTTATTTATTTTTTAATTAATTAATTAATTAATTTTTTTTTTTTTTAATTTATTTGTAATTCGTTGTTAAACGTCATTGCTTTCTTTTTTTTTTGTCATTCGTATTATCCTATCGCAATTCGTTATTGCAATAATCACTTTTTCTTCCTTTTCTTCTTTTTTCTTTTTTTTTTTTTTTTTTTTTTTTTTTTTTAGATCGATCTTGCCATCCTACAATTATAATCACCGTTGCAACAATAAATAATATTTATTTGTTGTTTACCCACTTACCCCCTCCTCCCCCCCTCCCAACGGCCAACGTCTACGCGAAATCTATTTAATGGATTAACAATTCTTACGGACCTAAGTAAATTTTCATTATCGACAATAACTGGAATGAATCAGAATCATTTTGATTTCGCGACAACATCCAAGAACGTCGATGCGTTTCAATGTGAGAGGAAATATTATGATTAGAATCTATGTTAGAAAGATCACTGTCCTTTCGGAAACGCTTTAAATAGCGATTTGAGATTTTTTTCGTCGTTTGATTTCTTCCTTTCGGGAAAAAGGATTAAAAAAGATAAACTAAAATAAAATAAAATAAAATAAAATAAAATAAAATAAAATAAAATAAAATAAAATAAAATGAACGAATAAAAATAAAAAAGAACGGAAATTAAGTAGCTAGTACTATTCGAGTTATATTTCAACGAGACGTGACGTTTTTCTCTTCATTTTAATTTCTTCCTTCAGAGAAAAATAAAATGAAATAAGATAAGATAAATGAATGAGTAAAAAGAAATAGAGAAATCGAATATGAAATTTTAACAACTATTCGAGTTATATTTCAACGAGAGGCGACGCGTTTCACTTCATTTTAATTTCTTCCTTTGGAAAAATGAAGAAAGAAATAAAATAAAATAAAAAGAAATAAAATAAAATAAATAATGAAAAAGATAAAAAAAAAAGGAACAAATCCAAAATTAAATTGCAAAAACTATTCCAATTATATTTCAACGAGACGTGAGATTTTTCTCTTATTTTAATTTTTTCCTTGAGAGACGAAAAAAAATAAAATAAAATAAAATAAAATAAAGTAAAGTAAGGTAAAATAAATAAACAAATGAAAAGAAACAGACAAATAGAAAAAGGAAAAATTAAATCCCAACAATTATCCCAATTATATCAGAACGAGACATTCGTCTCTACCTTTTAATTTCTTCCTTCGGAGAGGGAGAGAGGGAAAAAAAGAAAGTAAATAAATTAATTAATAAATAAACAAATGAGAGAAGAAATAAATTAAAATAAAATAAAATAAAATAAAATAAAATAAAATAAAATAAAATAGAACAAAACAAAACGAAATAAAACAAAATAAAAT
>OU964977.1:3070359-3072859 GCA_918808275.2 Dolichovespula sylvestris
TCTCTCTCTCTCTCTCTCTCTCTCTCTTCGTTGCTTAACGATCGCGGAAATATCTAATCGATTATCTAACGTATACCAAATATATCCGAGAGACGACGAATAGTCCCTTAACTATTCAAAATTGTCTCAAAAGCTTTATATCAAGTCTCGCAAAATTATCCAAAATTCGAACATTAATATAGGAAAAGCCTTCGTCGTAATAGCGATTTTCCATGGTGGAGTAGGTTACTCCTTAATAAAGTTTCTTAGTTTCCAGTTACTACCTGGGAATAGTTAACTTTCGCGATAAGAAGTCGTAGTTTAGAAACACTACTTCGTTACTAATTTCAGCACAAAAATTCGTGCAATTTAGAAACGCTAGCTCATGGCGAGCGATTTTTTATCTTACGTTTTTAATTCTCTCTCTCTCTCTCTCTCTCTCTCTCTCTCTCTTTTGCGGCTTTTTTTTTTTTTTAATGTTTTCTTTCGTCTATGCTCAAAACGAAGAAGAAGAAGAAGAAGAGATAAAAAAAAAAAAACAAAAAAGGTTAATTGCCCAAAAATTTCATTCATTTTTCAAGTGTTCGCGAGAAGGAACTTCTTTTTTTTTTTTTTTCTTCTTTACCATCTCGTCTCATCCATTTTCTTTCTCTTTTTATTTGTTCCGTTTCGTTTTTTATTTATTTATTTTCTCTTTCTTTTTTGTAATTTTTTCTCGCGACAATACGCATGATTATATGCACTTCGCGAGCTCCATATAAAAACGAAAAATAATTAATTAAATAAATAAATAAATAAATAAATAACGTATTATAAGTCTCGATTTATCTACTCGTATCCTTTTCTTTTTCTTCCTTTTCTTTTTTTTTTTATGCATTCTTTCATCCTATCATTCATTCAATCCCAATGTTCCCGTTTCTATCATAACGAAAAATAATAATCAACGCGATCGACGATATTATACCGAACGTAAGGAACAAAAAAGAAAATAAAAAATAATAATGAAGGAAAACAAAAAATATATATATATATATATGTAAAAAAAAAAAAATAAATAAATAAATAAACTCAATTTTTGTTAAAATCCAATTATTTACTTTCTCCATATATTTCTTTCTTTCTTTCTTTCTTTTTTTTGTTTTGATTTTGTCTCGTTTCGTTTTCCCTCTTTCGTTATAATTTCGTAGTAATTCCTTTATATGGATAAATTATTAATTAATAAAACAAAAGAGGCAGATATCTCCAATTCGTAGTGAAATAATATAATTACCATAACTTCTGACCTTTATTATCAAATTTTGGAACGAGTTTACATACATTAAATCCCCAACGGTACGCGTCAAGTCCAAAATTACAAACTGCGTTGCGCCACAAACTTCGTCTCTTTCTATCTTGTTTCGTTAGATACATAAATAGACGGATAGATGGATAGATAGATATCTAAATATAGATAAAGAGAAATAGAGAGATAGAGAGAGAGAGAGAGAGAGATTTTCAACGACGAAATAATCGCAATTTTACGACGAAAGAAAGAAAAAAAGAAAAAATGTAAAAAAAAAAAATAAAAAATAAAAAATAAAAAATAATCGTCGGGTTAAATCGTTCGTTGAAAGGCTTATAAAATTTTCGATTGGTCGTAGCTAACCTCGAGTCTTACTACTGTTATCCTTGAAACGTCTATTAGAATTAAAATCGATTTTACTGGATGCTCTCTTTCCTCCTTTCCTTTTTTTTTTCCCCCTGTTCTTTTTCTTTTCCTTTCTCTTTTTTCTTTTTTTTCTTTTTTTTGTTCGTTTTCTTTCACTGTTCTACTTTCCCGTCATTATTATTCATGCACGCGCGAAATATTCGTCGTTACATTTTCGTTCAATCGCATTACCACGATTACTTTTCATTTGCGAATAGAAACTTGCAATTTTATTATTATCCCTATTTTTACATTATTGCCTTTTCGATAAACAAAAACGCGTGACAATGGCCTTCGCGAAAAGCAAAATCGCTCGACGCAATCGTAATGACGATTACAAAGAAATTCAAAAAAAAAAAAAAAAAAAAAAAAAAAAAGAAAGAAAGAAAGAAATGCAAAATAAATAACAAAAATAAATAAAAAAAAAAAAAAAAGAAAAAAAAGAAAATTCGAAAGAACATTCGCCTCTACGTTTCCGTTCACGCGCACATCTATGATTACTTTTAATTATCGAACAGAAGCTTGCGATTTTATTATTCCAAAAGATCAAACTAAAAATTAAATAACCAAAAACGCGCGACAACACGTTCGTTGCGAAAAATAAAATCGCTCAAAGCAATCGTAATGGACGATCGAAAGGAGAATGAAAATAAAATGAACGAACAAACGAACAAACAAACAAACAAATAAACAAACAAACATACATACATACATACAAAGAAATTAAATGAAGAAAAAAAAAAAAAAAAAAAAAAAAAAAATCAAACGAAAAATGAAAAAAAAAAAAAAATGATAGACGCTACACGTACGAAAAAAAAAGAAAAGAAAAGAAAA
>OU964977.1:3077859-3080359 GCA_918808275.2 Dolichovespula sylvestris
CTTAATTCGAACGTTACGAACGATGGATCGATACACTTTACAAATATTTTCTTTCGTACTATTCTTCTTCTTCTTCTTCTTCGTCTTTTTCTACAGAATTTTCAAGGTTATATCGATATTTTTTTTCTTCCCCATTTTCTTCCACTTGTTTACTTAAGACCTTAGTTTTCGTTTAAAGCAACGTCATTTCGTGATCGTCTTGTTATACGTGCCTCGTGAAGAAAATAATTAAAAAAGGACAATACGTCGATAACCCTGAAAATATCGAAGAGAACAAAAATGATATATTTTCGAAAGAAAGTAAAAGTGAAAGAAAAAAATAAAAAAAAAAAAAATAAAAGGAAATAAAAAAAAAAAAAAAAAAAAAGGAAAAGATTTATTCCTACGTTCGTACGTTCGATCATTCGAAAGTCGTTAACGTCGAGTATTAAAAATATTTATATATCACGCGTACAATCATTATTTATTCGGACGAGATATTAATGTGAATCGTATTTGAATGGACTACCCGTTATATACGATCCGATCTAATCCAAATACAATCTCGTTTACAATAGTTTAAATTTATTCGACCGAAACGTAATACCTCCTGCGATATCTAATATCTAATACATCTATGCCAATTCGATTTGACAATTTTACGATATATACATATATATATATATGTATCGTTGCGATCGAAGGGTGACATAAAATGCAAAAAAAAAAAATGAAAATAAAACAAAAAAACAACGAACAAGTATTGTCTTTCATCAAAATGCATTAACATGGATACATCGCTTTTATTTACTATCACAAATTATTCATCGATGATCGATCCAATCGACCGATAGATTATCATACGAATATGAATTCTTTTTTTTTATTTATTTATTTATTTATTATTCCAGTATCTTGATTTATCCGTTCGTTTTCGTTTTCGTTTTCGTCTCATTTATATAGATTACGCTTACGTTCGACATATATTTTGTCTTTTGTCTTTTTCCCTTTTTTTAATATTACAATCGAACGATAGTTTAGGGACTGTCGTTAGTTAGAAGAAGACAATAATAATAAAAAAAAAAAAAAAAAAAGAAAGAAAGAAAAAAGGGGGACAAGAAAAAAAATTTATGCCGTCGATACGACCAACGTGTATCGTTAATGGTATATTTAAATACCTTTTAAAAGGTATTATTAAGGTATTATTTTAAAGGTATATTTAAATACCTTTTAAAAGGTATTTAAATATTGTATATTTATTTCGTTCCTTTTTTTCAAACATGTCATTTGAAATCTTATTATACATACATACATATACATATACATATATATATATGTGTGGATAACGTCGAAAATAATACGAACGATTTGTGATCGAAAGAAAAAGAAAAAAAAAAAAAAAAAGGAGAAAGAAAAGAAAAGTAATACAATCTCGATTTCGAAAGCGTTAAATTTCTTTCGAACAAATATCCCTTTACGATCTATTCTTATACTTTCTGCTAACTTGATTTACAAACCACAAGGTACGATCTAAATCCCTTTTCTCCGTACTTCCCCGACCACCACCACCCTTAACACCCTTAAAACCCTTACCACTCTTGCTCTCTCTCTCTCTCTCTCTCTCTCTCTCTCTCTCTCTCTCTCTCTCTCTCACTCTCCCTCTGTCTCTCTCTCTCTCTCTCGTTCCCTTGTGTTCGTAATAAGTATAGAAGAGTAAAGAAGAGAGTAGGAGAGGAGACGAGTGAAGTGTAGTGGAGTGGAGAAGAGAGGAGAGGAGAGGAGAGGAGAGGAGAGGGGAAAGGAGAGGCCCGTGAAAACGGATTATCGAAAAGGTTCCAAAGAAAACCATAGAGGAGAAGGAGGAGGAAGGAGAAAACAAAAAAAAAAAAAAAGGAACACCCAAAAAAATAAAAGTAAAGAGAAGAAGTAGAAGTAGAAGAAGAAGAAGAAGGAGGAGGAGGGGAAAAAAAACAAGAAGAAAAAAAAATGAAAAAAGAAAAAAAAGAAAGAAAAAAAAAAGATCTCCACATCGGTCTTACACAGATTCACAAGGATCTTAAATTCTCCAATCCCGGCTCTCCAAAACTTTTCTCACTTTTCGACGGCCGTAAATACATATCCTAGGGAACCAACCGACCAACCACCACCACCACCACCACCACCCCCGATCTCCACCACCTCCACCACCTCCTCCTCCATCCCCTCAACCATCCAACTTCCATCCCCAGCACCTTCACAGTTAAAGTCGCAAGCTGTTACACGGTTCGACCCTTCTGGATAGAGAAAGGCTCCGGGGTCACCCACAATTCTCTCTCTCTCTCTCTCTCTCTCTCTCTCTCTCTCTCTCTCTCTCTCTCTCTCTCTCTCTCTGTCTCTCTCTTCCTCTTCTTTCTCTTTTATTTCTCATGTTCTCTCTTTTATACGTACACTACCTTTTTCCTTATCTTTATCTTCTCTCTCTCTCTCTCTCTCTCTCTCTCTCTCTCTCTCTCTCTCTCTCACTTATCTTTCTCTTTTATAC
>OU964977.1:3095359-3110359 GCA_918808275.2 Dolichovespula sylvestris
GAGGAGGGTGGAAGTGAGGTAAGAGGAGATGGAAGGGTGGAAGGGAAGATGTTGGTGTTGGTGATGGTGGTGGTGGTGGTGGTGGTGGTGGTTGTAATAGTAGGAGGGAGGAAAGGGCTGGTAAAACGTTTCGATTTTATTTGAAAATTCAAACCCTTGAAAGTCTTCTTCCCTTCCACCCAATCCCTTCCACCCAATCCCTTCCACCACACCCTTTTACCTTTACAATAACGTCTTCCCACTGTCATAAGTCTAATCCTATTATATATATATATATATATATATATATATATATATATATATATATATATATATATATATAGTAATCCGCACGTATGTATCCGTACGTATTTATTTATTTATGTATGTATGTATATAAGTATGTATGTATATAAGTATGTATTTATTTATGTATGTATGTAATGTATATGAACTACTTCAATTGCCAACAAGTCGACATTATCGATTTAATTTATTTACATTTGCGATAAGTTAATTAACGTGTATCGATATTTACTTCTTCCTCTTCTTATTCCCTCTTTATTCTTCATTTTTTGTTTCTTCGGGATAAGTTTTCGTTTTATTTTTCATTTCATTTTTCTTCGTCCGTGTCGAATTAATAAAATAGAATTAATTAAAAGATATAAAAGTGAGTTATATATATATACACATATAATATATATATATATATCTATATATATATATATATGTAATAATTAGTATTTTTATAAATGTTACAATAATGATTATTATTATCATCGTCTTACAAATAGAAAAATATTTACCGTTAATTATTATACGATCTTTCATCTTATTATAATACACGGAGAATGAATTTATTAATTTATATATATATATATATATATATATATATATATATATATATATACACATATAAGCGAGAAACAAACAACATAATTGTTATCACACATATATTTAATTAATGTAAAACCATTCGATGTTATCGAGTAAAACGGGGATTTTGTTGAAACATGACACCTGCGGCTATGGTTGCGCTCTTCTCTCTCTCTCTCTCTCTCTCTCTCACACATTCCCTCCTTATCCTTCTCTTGTATGTCCTTGGACAAACGGACCGCAAGAGGTGAACGGACAATTATCTCTAACATAGGTTCTACCGTAAATAACCTATCCACCATTCGCTTACTATCCGAGAGATTCTATTCGTTGTCTAGACAATTTAGTAGACCAACTACCACTATAACCTATGGTTACCATGATACCTACTACCAAACCTACCTATCTACTTCGGATATAACTTATCTCTGAAATACCCATTCCTTCTCCCCCCCCCTCTCTCTGTCTTGTGTGTGTGTGTGTGTGTGTGTGTGTGTGTGTGTGTGTGTGTGTGTGTGTGTGTGTGTTCGTTTATATATGTGCGTACATGCTTATGCATGTGCGTGTTTTTGTTTGTGTTTGTACTTTTATTTATGATTCGACTAAATGAAAGTTTTCTATCTTTCTCTCTCTCTCTTTACACACACACACACACACACACACACACATATTTCTCTGCTTTTCGATATCTATGGACGTCCCTCCTTCATCTTTATATATATATATATATATATATATATATATATATATTTATTTATTTTTTATTTTTCGTATTATTGTGTGTGTATATATATATATAAATATATATATATATATAAATATATATTGTTTCCTCGTCTTCTCCTACGCTCCTTCTTTCTACCTTCTTCTATTTCTATTCCTATTTCTATTTCTTAGGTCCTTTTTCAAGCAGTTCCAGACCGCCATCGGGATTCTTCGGTTCTTTATTTTATATCACCGAAGAAAAACGATCGATGAACGAGAGTAAGTGAGCGAGAGAAAAAGAGTAAGAAAGATAGAGAAAGAGAGTGAGAGAGAGAGAGAGAGAGAGAGAGAGAGAGAGAGATATCTTGCGGGTCCAGTGGCTCTTCGGATATCTCGAAGGACACTGCTTTCGACGTGTTCACCTCACAGGACTCTCTGACATCAGCATCGATTTTTTTCTCTTTTCTTTTTCTATTTCTTTTTCTTCCCCTTCTTCTTATTCTTATTCTTATTCTTATTCCTTATTCTTATTCTTGTTCTAGTTCTTCTGCTATTTAACCTCCAATTGATTTGTATCATTCATGTCAAGAAAAAGAGGAGTCGATTAGTCACTCTGTGTGTGTGTGTGTGTGTGTGTGTGTGTGTGTGTGTGTGTGTGTGTGTGTGTGTGTGTGTGTGTGTGTGTGTGTGTGTGAGAGAGAGAATAGATAAAGAATTTTTATAATGTTAAATATTTATATATATATATATATTTAATTATATATTTATGTATTTATTTATTAGGTTAAAATAAATGTGATTTATAAAAATTTGTTTTTTTTTTCTTTGTAATGCTTCCTTTAAATAATTATATATATATATATTTATTTGTTAATTATATTATATCATTTATTATATTACGTATTTATTTGTTTCTTCATTTATCAAGTTTAAATAAATTGGATTTATTAAAATTTTTCTAGCTTTTTAATAATTTTGTTTAAAATAATTCTGTATGTATAATAATAGTAATAATAAAAATAATAATAATAATAATAATTATTATTATTATTATTATTATTATTTATTTGTTCATTTATCAGGTTTAAATGAATTTGATTTATTAAAATTTTTCAATCTTTTTAAAGCTTTCTTTAAATGATTATGTGTAAATATATAAACGTATGTATTTACGTACGTACGTACGTATGTATGTATGTATACATATGCATATAAAAAGAAAAAGGTTACGAAAGTATTTCTCCCGAAAGAAACTAATCCAGCAATTTATTTTCGAAAGATATCGGAAAAGTCGATTGGATTAAATCGATCGCGGGAGAAGTAGCGTATTTAATCTCTAGGCAAGTCATTAATTTATTTTCTTTCCTGGTTTTTCTTTTCTTTTCATTTTTTTTTTCCTTTTCCTTTTTCTTTTTTAGCAAACGGAAGAATCATCAAGGAGAATCCCTTAGATTTTCTTTCTCCGACATACCCCCGAGCTTTTTTTCTTCATATCTCAAACTTTTTTGTCTTTCTTTAACCCACACCTAACTCCACATGACATGCGGTATATATATATATATATATATATATATATATATATATATATATATACTTATACGTACATACACAAATACATACATACATACATACATACAAACACACATTAAATTTAATGTTGTATTAATATATTATTTTATATTGATATTAAAATTAATATTACATTTAATATTATATATTGTATTTTATATAATATATAATAAATGTATATATAAAATATTATATTTTATGGTATACATTTTATACATTATATTACATTATTATATATATATATATATTTATATTTAAAAAAAATATATACTATTTAAAAGCATTAATTTTATTGTTTTTGATTTCTTGTTTGAATATTTAAATAATTTCATTGCTCTTAAATTATAGGTGTATGTATGTTTATGTATATACATTTAAAATATTGTACTTTATGATAAATGCATATATATTATATTATATTATATATATATTATATAGTATATATATATATAATATTGTATTAAAATAGTATTATATATTAATATTGAAATTAATAAAACATTTAAATATTATATATATATATATATATATATATATATATATATATATATTTAAAAAATATATACTATTTAAATACTTTAATTTGATTCCTTACAATTTCTTTTTTAAAAATTAAATCATATAATATACATACATACATACATGTGTATGTGTGTGTGTGTGTGTGTGTGTATGTGTATACACCTATAGAGAAGACGAAATTAAAAGTAATTAACATTGATCAAATTATCATCCCCTAATAACATTTCTCCTATCTCCATTAAGTACATTCTTGGAAGTTAATTAGCTCACGAAGTCGATTCGTAGTTTAAGAAAGGATTCAACATGTCGCACTGACCAAAATCGTAAAACCAAGAGAGACAGAGAGAGAGAGAAAGATAGAGAGAGAGAGAGAATTCGAAATGGTATCCTATTTGCCTTTAAATTTTATGTATTTCCGATTAAGAATTCCCTTATTTCCAAGTCTATTACCACATCGAGTTATATGTACAACCCTGAACGTCGTACATATATACGTATACGTATACGTATACGTATACGTATACATATATTACGTATATACGTACATAGGCGTTCTTCTCTCGTTATCTCCTCTACTGCATGAATGGAATTGCAAAGTACCATTTTCAAATGCGTACACGTCTAACCATCTTCTAACAACTCCGATCGACGTGATTCCCGATCGTAATCGCCCACCACGACCGATGAATCCTGATTTACGATTTCCAATATCTAAACTTTCGATACATTTTCAAAACGAACTTTTGATCAATAAGAAAAGAAAATTGGAGTATAGAAAAATGATAAGAAAGAAAAAAGAGAGAGAGAGAGAGAGAGAGAGAGAGAGAGAGAGAGAGAGAGAGAGAGAGAGAGAGAGAGAGAGAGAGAGAGATAAGAAAATGCACGAGTACAAATTTACGTTTAATATCGATTATTAATTTAATTATTATTATTGAGTAAATTTAATTATAAGTAAAATCATTATTAAACAAATTCAAATTATATATATATATATATATATATATATATATATATACACATAAAAGTTTTATATATATATATATATATATATATATATATATATATGTATGTATATAGAATTAAGAGATGAAATTAATTAGGAAGAGCTTGAAAGCGGCAATTAAGAGATCCTATTCAAGGATTTTGAAGAACGGAAGATGATCGGTCGGTATGGTAGTTATCTCTCTTAACGACTTATAATATATTATATTTAAATGAAAAAGTTATAAATTATTAAAAAAAAAAAAAAAAAAAAAAAAATTAATCGATAATTCAAATGTTTCCCATTGATATATCTTGTAAACAAATCGATATTCCGTTGTATGGTTTATCGATTATTATTCGATAGGTATACGCAAATAATTATGATAATAATAATGATGATGATAATAATAATAATAACAATAATAATAATAATAATAATAATTAATGATTATTATTATTATTATTATTATTTTACTCTATTATTATTATTATTATTATTATTATTAATAATGATGATAATAATAACAACAACAACGACAATAATAATATCGTGTAAATTATGATAAACGCGAACTATACGGACTCTCTTGAATCACTAATTACAAGCAATCAGAAAGTAATTAAATTGCAATTTGTCGTTGGCGGCTCATTTGATCGATGGATTTTCACGGTGCAAAGGGCTCAACGGATCTTGATTAAGATTCCTTTTCGATTTCAAACGACAAGGAACAGAAAGTCAGAGAGAGAGAGAGAGAGAGAGAGAGAGAGAGAGAGAGAGAGAGAGAACCTTTGACGTTTCACTTCCAGAACAGTTTCTTCTAACGATTCGATTCTATTCGAGAAATTTGTTTCGATCGATATTATATATTATTTCAAAAAAAAAAAAAAAAAAAAAAAAAAGAAAGGAAAAGAAAACCAAAGAAAAGAAATATAATTCAAAAGATTATTATTTACCAATGATAAAGAGAAAAAATTGTCGTAATCATTTATACGTCTTTATTTTTACTGAATTTTATTTCTCAATTATTTATCATATGCAGTATAATCTTTATTTTATTAAATTATTGTGTGTGTGTGTGTGTGTGTGTGTGTTAAATAGAAATTAAAAAAATGATTATAATACTTTGCAATAAAATTGTCGTACTAGGGAAAAGAAAACGAAAAAAAAAAAAGAAAACTTGAATAAAGTGTGTGTGTGTATGTGTGTGTATATATATATATATATATATATATAAAATTTTTAAATAAATATAATATCAAACGGATAGATTATGTATTCATTTAACGAACGCAACGAAATAACAAATTAAATGGAAGTAATCACGTTTCTCCCGAATATAACGAACCAATTATATTACCTCGAAACTATTCGTACGAACAAAAGATTTCTCACGCTACATAACGTTGTTACAGTATTTATTCGTAATATGACTGAATGAATCGGACCGGATCGGATAGGATCGGGCGGGTTCGGATCGGATCGGACCGGACCGAGCCGAGCCGGACCCGAACGATTCATTCGATTCACAAAGTGCACCGTGACAAAATTACGCGGATAATCGTGGAGAGTAATTAAGTAACGAAGCAAACGAATGCCATTCGAACCGATTCAATGATTTGCCTTTACGCGATGACATTTAAAAAATTTAAACGATCCCGATACTCGTTCCGTTTTGTTTAATCGTCAAACAAAATTCCTTCAACCACCCACCCCCCCCCCACTCCAGATATAATTAAATAACAGGGGATAAGTGAAAAATCGATTATTAGATTCGAGTTAGAACGGATCGCATAAAATTTTAATAAACGAATCATTCGTAATTTAACTCATATAAGAGGCACTCCTCGTGAATCATTGAATCGTCCGAACGAACGGTACATTCGTATAAATAATTCGTGACAAACAAAAAACAAAGGAAAAAATTGAAGAAATTAATTAGATAAGAATTTGAATAATTTATCTGGGAGTAATTCATAATAAAACAGTTCCGTACGTGGAGGAAATATTATTAAATGACGCGAGATAAATAAAATCGTTTTATTAGATCCGAGTTAGAACGGATCGCAGAAAATATTAATTAACGAATCATTCGTAATCCATACGGTCGAATAATTTTTCAATAATTTTTGATAACACTGAAAGCGAAGAAAAAAGAGGAAATCAATCAGATACGAATTCGATCGATTAGAAAAATTAGAAACGCGATTCTTTAAAATGATCACGAGCGATACCCATGAAAAATTGTTGATTGTAAGAGCACCGTATATTTAGAAAGATTAGAAAAATTGGTCCGAATTAATTTGCCCGTTCCGACGACTACCCCCACTCACTTCTTTCCGCCACCACCCCATCGTCCCTCCTCCTCGACCTCCTCCTTCTCCACCACCCCGTAATAATTCGTTCCCTCGCCACTTCTACGTTTCAAAATCCTACAGGAGTTCCTTGAGTAATAGTACGGACGGATGAAAGTTTTACGAGATATTGCCTCTTAAAGACAATCGGTGACGACTGATTGGTTCCAAGGATATTGGAAATCTTTTGTGGTCGAGTCGAAAAGGTCAATGCTGCCTGAGATTCGACGATTCTGTTTTTACAAAGTGAAATTTCGATTCCAATGTTTTTTTTCTTTTTTTTTTTTTTTCTTTTTTTTTTTTCGTTAAAAGAAAAGAAAAAACGAATAAGGTAAAAGAAGGGGGAAAAAAAATCACGAAAAAAGATGGAATGAGAAAGAGAGAGAGAGAGAGAGATAGATAGATAGAGAGAGAGATAGAGAGAGATAGGTGTGTTCATACATATATGTATGATGTGTACATATATACACGTATATACATATATACACGTATGTGCGTATGTATATATATATATATATATATATATATATATATATTTGATGCATGTATAACTTTATATATTTATATACTTATATACATATACTTATAAACTAATATATGCTTATGTACATACTTATATACTCATATACGTATACACACACGTATGTATATATTTAGGTTATGTACGTAAGTATCTATATATGTATGTATGTATGTATGTATTTATATATGTATGTATGTATATATGTATATATGTATTTGAGTAGTACCTGCTCAGCAGAATAAAAAGTTTGCTTTACAAATATTTCTACAGAAAGAATGGCGGAAATCCTAGGGAAGCGATATGAACGAATCTCACTTTAAGAAACGATTTTGTTCACGAAAGAGAGAGAGAGAGAGAGAGAGAGAGAGAGAGAGAGAGGTATATATAGAGAGTAAGAGAGAAAGAGAGAGATGGGAAACCGGTCGGACGAAGATAAGGAAAACTCCGGAGCACATAACTTTATTTGTTTCGTCGTTTTATCACACAAAACGTTTTGATCGTGATCCTTCAAATAATTTCTCTTACGTTTTATTCTTACAACGGGCATTTGTCATTTTGTTTTTGATATTATTATACCGATGAGTTATTACTAGGTTTTATTAGAATTAAGATACGTGATATAATGATTTATCCTTCTATCGATTTGATCTATTAATCTCTCTCTCTCTCTCTCTCTCGCTCTCTCTGTATCTCTCTCTCCGTCTTTATCTATCCCTTTATATATTATATTTGAAGAATTAACAACGATCAGAAAAATTATTCGAATAATAATAAATGTTGTAACAAAATATAGATTTTTTTTTGTCCTTTTATAATTAATGACAATTATAACGATTAGAATACGAACGAGTGATATATAATAATTAGTTATAGACACTCTCTCTCTCTCTCTCTTTCTCTCGGTCTTTAATCTTTTCAAAATTAATAACGATTAGAAAGATAATTTGAATATTGACAAGTATTCTAATAATATATACGTTATATTTTATTTTACAATTAATGACGATCAATAGGATAATTAAAGACTAAATGAATGATTTAATAATTAATTATCGATTCTCTGTCTCTCTCTCTCTCTCTCTCTCTAACGCTCTCTCTCTCTCTCTCTCTCTCATCTTTTCAGAATTAATAACGATTAAAGAGATGATTAGAATAATGACGAATATTGCAATAATATATGCAATATTTTTTTTTTTTTTTTTTTTTTTTTTAGAATTAATGACGATTGAAATATTAAGAAACACTCTCTCTCTCTCTCTCTCATTTTTTCAGAATTCCTAACAGATTAGAAAGATGATTAGGATAAAGGAGAATATTATGATAATAAATTATTGATTTTTCTTTCTCTCTCTTTCTCTTTATTCCTTTCTTTCTCTTTCATTTTTTCAGAATTGCTAATGATTAGAAAACTGATTAGGATAAAGACGATTATTATCATAATAAATGATCGATTTTCTCTCTCTATCTATCCATCTCTCTATCTATCTATATTTTTCCCTTTAAAATTAATTATGATCAAAGATCAAGATAAATAATATTGTAATAATAATATATCGGTCTACTATATTACGTTTTCTTTGATCTGTATCGAATTATTAATGATTAGACGATTAGGAAAAGACGATTAGTATCGAATTCAAATATCATAAGAATTGATTCTCGTGAATTAATTTTTCGTGATCTCCCTTCCTCTCTCTCTCTCTCTCTCTCTCTCATTCTCTCTCACTCTTTCATTTAATCAGAATTAGGAATGATTAGAAAAGGTGATTAGAATCTTAAAAAAAAAAAAAAAATATATTATTATAATAACTAATCATAAAATCTCTCTCTCTCTCTCTCTCCCTCTCTCCCTCCCTCTACCTCTGGCCCCTACGTTTGTCTAAAATAATAAAAAACAAATCTATCGACGATCTATGTGCGATCGGATACGTTTCTCGCGCTCGCGCTCGCCCTCGAAACTAGGAGGCGGGGGGAGGTGGCGGGGGGACTCTTGTTCGGGCGGGCAGTCGCTTTGATTTCACTTAATCGTGCCACCAAACATAGTGCGCCGCGAAACTTCTTAGACATCTGCGATGTTTCCCAGAAACTTTGCTACAAGAGCTATCTCACCGATTTCACATCTCTCTTTCTCATGGTAACATACTGGGTCGAAACACCATGCGAAGTACATACATACATACATACATACATACATACATACATACATACATACATACATACATACATACATGCATACATATATACATATACATATATATATATATATATATATATATATATGCATTTCCACACCTTCTCACTCTCCTAATTCTCCCTTAACCTCCCACCCACCCTTCGTCCCGTCACCACCCTACTACTTCACCCTCATCTCTATCTCTCTCTCTCTCTCTATCTCTCTATCTTTCTATCTGTCTATCTATCTTTATCTCTTTCTATATATATATATATATATATATATATATATATATATATATATATATATATATCTGTCTCATCGTAACAGAGAGACCAAGATTACTTAACGCTCCTCACAACAGATTTCGTAATTAGATAAAGTTTAGGTGCCTCTAGTGTAAAACGATGATAGTCCACTCGAAGTTACATCTCTAATCTAACCACGGATCTGATTCGGCACGGCTAACATAACTCATAAATCCCGTCCCTAATTATTCATTCTATATCATTATTGTGCGTCTTATATATATATATATATATATACAAAAATTAAAAAAAAAAAAATCGCGTGATTATTTTGCTCGACCGATTCTTTTTCTTTTTTATTTTTTTTTTTTTTTTATCGTCGTCGTTGTCGTCGTCGTGGTGTTTCTTTTCCTTTTTTTTTTTTTTTTTTTTTTTTATAAATATGAAAAATTCGTTATGGCGAACTATACCTCGTGAAAGGAATGTTTCATTATAGTCTAAGGGTTGTATCCGGCGGCTTCGTTCATGTGTCCTGCGTCTTGGTGTATCCCTTTCTTCTATTCTTCTTTCATTATTTCTTATTAATTAATTAATTAATTAATTAATTTAATCAATCAATCAATCAATCGATCAAATCAAAATCGATCGATCGATCAGTCCATTTATTTATTACCGTAATTATTATTATTACTATTATTATTATTATTATTATTATTATTATTATTATTATTATTATTATTATTATTATTTTTCTTCTTCTTTCCTTTCCATTTGACACACACTCCCTCCCCCACACCGATCGACCAACTTTCTTGTCGGTCGTTCGAACTATTTTTTATTTTGTATCTCTTTTATTTTTATTCCTTTCCTTTCCTTTCTTTTTTATTTTTTTTCTTTTTTTTTATATTTTTTATATTTTTCAAAACCTTCCAGGAGTCCACAGGTCACATTTTTATATATATACTTGCGTTCTTGATTTTTCCATTTTCAATTTCGTTTCTCTTACGAAATTTTTTCTTTTTCTTTTTATTATTATTATTATTATTATTATTATTATATTATTATTATTATTATTATTATTATTAATGTCAATCTTCGTCGTGGGGGATACAAAGGTTATTATACTTGAAAAAATCGTTGGAATATATGATACCACGCGCGATATACTTTGACAAAATTTTTACTCGGCACACGTACGCGTAATAGATAATATCGATGATTAGATATGTCCTTAGAATAATACGTACGGGACGCGACGCATCCCCGGGCGTCGAAACGCGCTTACTGACGGTATTCCTTTGCCTGAGCGTCGCGACGCTACAAACTGCGTTGGCTTCGCGCAGGTCCACTCCAGGACACCGAACTCTCTCTCTCTCTCTCTCTCTCTCTCTATCTCTATCTCTCTCTCTCTCTCTATCTCTCTGTCTGTCTCTTTTTATCTTTACCCTTCCCCCACTCCCACTTCAAATCCTTTTCTTTTCCTTCCTTCCTTCCTTCCTCTTCCATTCTTTCCTTCATTCTTGCTTCCCTCTTTACTTTCTTAATTTTTTTCTTTTTCTTTTTCTTTTTCTTTTTTCTTTCTCTCCTTGTTCTTCTTCTTCTTCTTCTTCTTCTTCCTCTTTTTCTTCCTCCTCCTCCTCCTCCTCATCCTCTTTTTGGTTTCTTCTTAACAGTTGTTCAGAGTTATTTTTGTATTCGTTTGGCTTTCGCCTTGTTTGCCCTTCTCCGTGCGCCCTTTTTTTTTCCCTTCAACTCGCCTCACTCTTTTGGGATTGTCTTACTTTCGTTCGTTTTCTTTTTTTCTTCTTCTTCTTCTTCTTTTTGTTTTACTTTGATTTTTCTGTTTTTTTTTTCTTTTTCTTTTTTTTTTTTTTTTTTTTTTTTTTTATTTCGAAATCGTTCCCTCTCATTCCTCATACAAATCTCTTATCACCAATTTCTAATTCTTCCTCTTCTCTCTCTCTCTCTCTCTCTCTCTCTCTCTTTCTGTAATTTTTCTGTATTTTTTCTTCTCCTTTTTTTTTTCTTCTGTAATTTTTCTGTATTTTTTTTCTTTTTTTTTTCCTCCTTCTTTAATCTTTCTGTTTATTTTTTTCCTTCTCTTTTTTTCTTTATTTCTTTTTTCTCTTTTGAAATCGTTCCTTCTCATTCGTCATCTACATCTTTTATCACTAATTTCTCTAATCCTTCCTCTTTTCTCCACTTTTTTTTTTTTTTTCTTTAATTTTTCTGTTTTTTTTTCTTTTTTCTTTATTTTTTCTGTCTTTTTTTTTTTTTTTCTTTATTTCTTCTGTTTTTTCCCCCCCTTTTTTTTTTCATTGAGATCGTTCCTTCTCATTCGTTATCTATACCTTTTATCACTAATTTCTAATTCTTCCTCCCTTCTCGTTTTTTTCCTTTAATTTTTCTGTTTTTTTCTTTCTGCTTTATTTCTTCCGTTATTTTCCTTTTTTTTTTTTTTTTCCTTTGAGATCGTTCCTCCTCATTCGTTATCTATACCTTTTATCACTAATTTCTAATTCTTCCTCTTTTCTCGTTCTTTTCCTTTAATTTTTCTGTTTTCTTTTTTTCTTTATATTTTTTTTTCTCTTTTGAAATCGTTCCTCCTCATTCGTTATCTGTATCTTTTATCACTAATTTCTAACTCTTTCTCTTTTTTCTTTTTTTTTTCTTCTTACTTTGATTTCTCTCTCTCTCTCTCTCTCTCTCTCTCTCTCTCTCTATCTCTCTCTCTCTATCCCCCCCCTTACACTTTATCCTCTAACTCCTCTTCTAATCCTTCTCTTTCTAATCCCCTTCTCCTCCCTCTCTCCTACTTCACAATTTTTATTATCTTTCCTTTAATTTTGTTCACCTCCTCCTCCTCCTCCTCCTTCCTATCCTCTTCTCCTCCTCTCTCCTTCTCCACAATTTTTTTTTTATTATCTTCCCTTAATTTTCTTCACCTCCTCCTCCTCCTCCTCCTCCTCCTCCTTTCTATCCTTTTCTTCTCCTCCTTTCCATCCTTTTCTCCTCCTTCTTCACAATTTTTTTTTTTATTATCATCTCTTAATTTTGTTCACCTCCTCCTCCTCCTCCTCCTCCTCCCCCCTCCTCCTCCTCCTCCCCCCTCCCTATCCTCTTCTCCTCCTTATCTCTCCTCCTTCGCAATTCTTTTTTTTTTTGTTTTTTTTAATTATCTACCTCAATTTTTCTCCCCTCCTCCCATTCCACCTCCTTCCTCCTCCTTCCTCATTATTTTCTCCTCCCATTTAACTCCACCTTTTAATCTTCCCTCGATACCTCCCCAAAATCCTTCCTCCCTTCCTCATACCCTCCCCTCCCCTCCCAACCGGATCAACCGTCGCAGCCACTACCCACCATCCCTCTTATATCCCGCAAAAATATCTTTATCGTTCTCGAATCGATAAATATAATATTCACTTTGTTACATTGCTTTGACAGATAAAAATAAGAGTATACGATACCAGCCATCGATACCATCCAAGGACGATCAAGGCAGATAAATCGAGAAATACGAAAGCTAGTCGCAGACGACGATTTTCAACTATCTACATACATACATACATACATACATACATACATACATACATACATACATACATACATGCATACATACATATATACACACATACATACATACATACATACATACATACATACATACATACAAACATACATACATACATATATCATACATACATACATACATACATACATACGTTTACATACGTTCACACGTACGTACGTATATATACGTATATATTATACACACTTACACATACATACATACATACATACATACATACATACATACATACATACATACATACATACATATATATATAGATGCATACGTACGTACATCATACATACATACGTTTACATACGTACATATATATATATATATATATATATATATATATATATATACGTATATATTATACACACATACACATACTTGCACACGCGCACACACACACACACACTACGAGAGCAGGTTGCTCGAGGGGCCACTGAAATCTCGTCGATCGTGAAACGTTCCTGATACTACTATTGCCGTCACTACCACTACTATCATTCACACACGTTCTCTCTCTTTCTATCTCTCTCTCTCTCACTCTCTCTCTCCTCTTCTTCCTCCTTTTTCTTCTTTACTACTTTTTTTTCTTCCTTTTTTTTTTTTTTCTTTTTTTGTCGTAACTCCACTCACGTTGATACACTTCGAATGACGACGAAAGAGAAATTCGTACTGGATTGCTCATCGTCTCGTGTCAAAGAGAAGGAAAGGATATCTGTTATATACCGAAGACGCTATGAAACAGGGGGGGAAATAGTCGAATAAGCATAATTTATCATTAGAATTTTACTATGAAAATATTTTCTATCCGACCGGAACGTTCATATTCAACGATTCGTTAATTTATTTTTCATTAATATCGTTCTGAAAACTCTGTGTACGTGTGTGTCCGTGAATGTGTGTCTATATATATATATATATATATATATAGATTTGTTTTCTTAATTTTTTAACGTTTTTAAACTTCCTTTTATTTTGTTTTATTTTCTTTACTTCCTTCTTTTTTTTTTTTTGTAAGTTACCACTATTTATATTTAATACACGTTTATGATGTAATAATATATTAAAATGTTGTGGTATAATTAAAGAATAATATCGTGATTGTTTATATGTCATTTTTTATATATATATATATATATATATATATATACACATGCACACATACACGCATGTACTAATATTTGTAGAACAATATTAAAATCAATCGAATTTATTATTTACGTAGATAAATTTTTTTTATTTATTTATTAACTTTATATATATATATATATATTTTTTTTTCCTCTTCACACTCGTCACGTTATATCAAACACGTAGGAATAATCATACCAAAATGACGATATCGCATCATTGGACGACACATTATCTCAACATTATTATAATATTTAGCAACGTATCAGAGTATATAAATTACAATGTATACAAACACGTAACCACGTATATATATATATATATATATATATATATATATATATAACGAATATCACGT
>OU964977.1:3122859-3127859 GCA_918808275.2 Dolichovespula sylvestris
GGAGGGAGGGAGGAAGGAAGGAAGGAAGGAAGAATCTTTGAAATTTAGAAGGTATCTAAAGATAGAAGGAGCAACAGGAAGAGAGTCCTCGTTTTTTCTTTTTCTTTTTTTTTTTTTACCCCTCTTCTACCTCCTCCCTTTCAAACACACTTCCCGTTGGTCGTGTTGTTTTGCAAAAGGTGGTTCTCGATGTGTTACGGCGAAAGGTATCGTAGTGGTTCCGCCATGCGTGTAAACCGCACGTCCGCACGTACAACCGTTTTTTATTTTACTTTTATTTATTTATTTTTTTTTTTTTTTTTTTTTATGTTTTTCTATTCATCTCGCTCCTTTTCTTTTTTCTTTCTTTCTTGAGAGAGAGAGGGGGTGGGGGTGGGGAGCTTCCGTTAAAGATCCCACGATACGCGTTCGTATATAGATCGCATCAACGGACGATCCACGAATACGATCGTAAAATTGTGCAACAGACGAAGACGATACTTTTCAAATGTATAGAAAAAAAGAGAGAGGGGGGGTGGGGAGAGAGAGAAAGGAAGTGATTTCTTAATTCGAATCACTTCTTATTCGTATGAATATTTATTTGTTATAATAATAATAATAATTATTATTATTATTATTATTATTATTATTAAAATTATAATCATTAAAAAAAAATTATTCTTACTATTCAGATTATAATTATTTAAAAAAAAATACTTATTATTAAAACTATAATCATTAAAAAAAAATACTTATTGTTATCAAAATTATGATTATTAAAAGAAATAAAAATAATTATTGTTATTAGAGTTAGAATTATTAAATAAAAATAATAATTATTATTATTAAAAAAAAATACTTATTATTATTATTATAATTATTATTAAAATTATAATTATTAAAATGAAAATAATAATAATTATTATTATTATTCAAATTATAATTATTAAAATAAAAATAATAATAATTATTATTATTCAAATTATAATTATTAAAAAAAAAATTATTATTATTAAAATTATAATTATTAAAAAATAAATAATTATTATTATTATTAAAATTATAATTATTAAAAGAAATAAAAATAATTATTGTTATTAGAATTAGAATTATTAAATAAAAATAATAATTATTATTATTAAAATTATGTTTATAAAAAAAATAGAATAATTATTATGATTAAAATTATCATTATTAAAAATAATAATAACAATAAGAAGAAGAAGAAGAAGAAGAATTGTCATTATTACAATTTTTTATTTATTTATTATAGTTTATTTTTAAGATAATATATGTAGATATTATTATTGTTATTATTATAAAAGTATCACTGTTCGATTTTGTCTTACGATAAAATATTATAATTATTATTAATGTTTATTTTTAAGATAACATTTATTAATAATAAAAATTATTATTATTATTATTATTATTATTATTATTATTATTATTATTATTATTATTATTATAAAAGTATCATTGTTCGATTATGTCTAAACAATGATATCAATAATTGAATGATATCAATATAAATAACAAATCTTTTTTTATTTTTATTATGAGATTATGATTAATTTAATAAAACATATTTATCATCTATAATACTTTTATCATCTATAAGATACATTTATCATCTTATAATGTAATAAGATAATATATCATTGGATCATTCATAATATAATAACATTATATAATATATCGTATTATTAAAATATCGCTTACTAGTATCTCAATCGTTTAATTAATTCATTAACATAATTAAAGAATCTTTATCAGTTCGATATAATAACAATTATACCTGCGTACGATCGATTCCTCAAATTGTAATCAAATTTCGTCCACTTGCTTTTTTCTTTCCTCTAATAATTTCCTTTTTTTTTCTCTCTCTTTCTCCTTTATCCTCGCACCATCATCGATCAGTTTTATGATCGATAATATTCTCCGAACAATATCGATAAATCTTTACTTTCATATCCACGAGTGCGTGAAAATTTGCAACGATGAAATTAAACTTAACAAATTACCACGACCATTTTTATCTAAGTACATACATACATATAAATATGTACACGAACATGAAAGTTATCGATGAAAAATATAATACCACCTCGCCTGACAATATTCAAAAAAAAAAAAAAAAAAAAAAAGAAAGAAAGAAAAAAGAGAAAGGAGGAATAATATCGAATTAACTATCGAGTATACGTCGTCGTCGATCACGTTAAAAAAAAAAAAAAAAAAAACTTTCGACGCGTAGACAACGTAGGTGGTGCCCCGAGCAAGCAAGACTGAATCTTAAATTTTTTATAATTTCTCTTCGCCGAACAACTCGGGTAAAATTAAAAAGAAAAGAAAGAAAAAAAAGAGAGAGAGAAAGAGAGAGAAAAAAAAAAAAAGAAAAGAGAATAGAAGAAAAAAAAAACAAAATAATGAGAAAACCGAACGAAGGAAGAACGGGGAGGGAATGAAAGGAAGAGGATGCGAGAAAGAAAGAGACGGAGGAAAGAGAACGACCAAAAAAAAAAGATATATATATATATATATATATATATATATATATATATATTCTTTGGTTGGACGCACGTCACTCTTCCGCATGCGCGGAAATACGTGACAATAAGATTGCCGTCTCGCCGCGATTATCAGTCTCTAACAGAGCTGACGTAGAAATTGTTACTGTCGAAAGCCAAACAGGACCAAGATGTTTCCCGATGTTGTAGGAGAGAGACGAAGAGATATATAGAGGGGAGAGAGAGATAGAGTGAGAGAGAGAGAAGAACTGACACACACACACATACATACATACATACATACATACATACATACATATATATATATATATATATATATATATATATACGTACGTACTTACGTACATATATCTATTACGTATATCTATCTGTACTGTACGTATCTATCTCTTTGTACGTATATTACGTACTACGTATCTATGCGTGTGTGTATGCACGTGTATATATATATATATATATATATATATATATATATATATATATAGACGTACGTACGTATAATACGTATATATATACAACAGCTAATATGAAGGTTTCAAGAGTAGAATGCATCCACTTCAGTGAGATCCCTTTAATCTGGTTACGCATCTCTCTTAGATAGAAGACGTTACCATTTCTCTCGATAATTACGCTCTTAGAGATAGAACGTTAGATGGTTAAAATGAGAAAGATACATACATACATACATACATACATACATACATACATACATATATATATATATAATGTGTGTGTGTGTGATTAAAGAGGGTTGCGTCTCCTTTCATCTTCTTTCTCTTTCTCATTCTCTCGCACCCTCAATTATTATTACACGTGTACACAGATACACACGCACACGCATATACATAAACATATAGAGTATATGATACAAGAAGACACACCGTTCGAAAGTGAGATAATGCATAGAGGATATAATGCACATAGCGTTACCTTCCTTCCGTTCACTCTTCAACTTCTCTAACCCCACTCCCATCCAACATTCTTACCAAGCCCACCTCTTACTTCCAACCCTTCCTCCTCCTATTCCACCTATCCGCCCTCCCCCTCCAGCCACCACCTTCGTCACCTCTATCGCATGTACCCCTCATCCTTCCTCGCCCATTTATATCCTCCTCTTCGTTCTCAGTTAACTCTCTCTCTCTCTCTCTCTATCTCTCTATCTCTCTCTCTCTCTCTTCATCTTCTATCCCAATGCACCAACACTCTCTTCCGTCAGGCAAATGCAAAATGGCGCGACATGCAGTGTGGTAACACACGACGTTGGCTACCACCCGAAGATGCTTCTTGCAAGAATAAGAGAACAGGATCGAGGGAGGCTGGGGATGTCCCGGGATTCTGTCCTCTATCGATCTCCTCGTATATATATATATATATATATATATATATATATATATATATATATATATATATATATAGACATTACTAACTTGTGCCCTCCGCAAGCCGTGCTATGTATCTCTCCTATATACATACATATATACATACATACATACATACATACTATCTCTCTCACTCACTCACTCTCTTTCTCTCTCTCTCTCTCTCTTTTTCTCTCGCACGACTTGCACATCCCCATCTATCTCAGTCTCTTTTCACCTCATCCCCTCCCTCTGCCCCCCTCTCTATCTCTTTCTATCCTCTTTTCTCTCTCTCTCTCTCTCTCACTTTAATCCTTCCTCCCCCCCCTCTCTCTCTCTCTCTCTTTCTCTCTCTCACTCTTGGTCTTGCTAGTTCACCTACTCACTCATTCTCCAGCTAAGTTTTCTGAACGGCGAAGCTATACTTTGTCCTTGTATGTGTGTTGTCCATCTGAGAGAGAGAGAGAGGGGGGGGGAGTGGGGGATAGGAATAAGAGAGAGAAAGAAGGATATAACAAACTATCTCTCTTTCTCCCTACTACTACTACTACTACTATTACTATTACTGTTAGTAATGTTACTACTACTACTACTACTATTACTATTACTATACACCATCAAAAGAACGTGTTAGGTATACATAAACGTATGGTCTAGTAGTGTATATACCATGCATCTCGTGTGTTTACCAGATTATTGAGAGGCATGTCTCGTTCTTCTAGGCGTGGGATGGAGAGGGAGAGGGAGAGGAGAGGGAGAGGGAGAGGGAGAGGGAGGGGTCAAGTCCATCAAATCTCGAACTAGCCGTTCGTTCGTAGTCGTTATCGTTGTACCTTCTTCCTTATTCGTTTTAAACGTCCTCCATTTTCTTCCTCCTCCTCCTCCTCCTCCTCCTCCTCCTCCTCCTCCTCCTCCTCCTCCTCCTCCTCTTCTTCTTCTTCTTCCTTTTTTTTTCTTTTTCTTGTCAGCCTCCTAAACCCTACTGCTTGATTTTTCTTTCTATAAAGGAAGAGTTAGAGAGATAGAGAGAGAGAGAGAGAGATAGGAGGGATGGAGGGAGGGAAGGAGAGAGAGAGAGAGAGAGAGAGAGAGAGAGAGAGAGAGAGAGAGAGATAAAGGGGAAGTGAAACGTGGC
>OU964977.1:3137859-3155359 GCA_918808275.2 Dolichovespula sylvestris
TATGGTGATTCTAATTCGTACCATTGATTTCTAATCGAATTTAGGAAATAATTTATTCATTTATTAAATAAATAAATAAACGGAATATATATCGTTAAACGTTAAAAAAAAACCGACGTTATTAATGACTCTAATGTTTGAGAAGGTATTATGGTGATTCTAATTCGTACCATTGATTTCTAATCGGATTTAGGAAAGACAGACGGACGGACGGACGGACGGACGGAGACAGAGAAAGAGTGAGAGAGTGAGATAGAGAGAGAAAGAGATAGGGAGAGAAGGAGAGTGTGAGAGAGATGGATAGAATATTGTGATGAGTCACTACTGTGGAAAGGGTGCGACCGAGCGAGAGAGAGAGAGAGAGAGAGAGAGAGAGAGAGAGAGAGAGAGAGACTCTTACAGGAAGTAGTGGATCGACATCGTAAGCTTCCTATCTGTTTTTCATCCGGTAGAACTAGTGAAGATTTAACGTGAGGCTCGATAACACTGTTCCCAGGGAAAAAAAAAAGAGGATATATCCCTCGGGATCGGGATTCGAAGAGCAGAGGGAAGGAGGGATATATATATATATATATATATATATATATATATATATATATATATATAAAGATCAATGGGATTGTTCTAACGATTACATGATTTTGATGTTGAGAATATTTGAAGAACTTTCGAATGTTAGTTTATAAACGACGAACGATTAGACAACGTTCTAATTCTAATACGTTCGTACGTACTTGAGCAAATCCCGTTAACATATTAATTTGGTATACGTGAATATTAGAAAATTGAAAAGATGATTTTTTTTTTTTTTTTTTTTTTTTTTTTCTTTTTTTTTTTTTTTTATCAATAAATAAGAAGAAAGATTAAATCAATCGGTTGTATGCTTTTTGTTTTGTCTTTTTTCTGTTTAAAGAAAAAAAAGGGCAATTTTTACGACTCTTTCCCTGCCCCCTCCCCACCCTTCATTTTTCGAGAGGTAATTTGTTACATCGATATAACAGTAATATGGTTTAATACACGTGACAGTGTGTGTACTTGTATTCGTAATATTTTTTAATAATTTTTTTTTTCTTTTTCTATACAGAAAGAGAGAGAGGGGGTAGAGGGGGGAGAGGGGGGGGAGAGAAAGAGTTATAGAATTTGTGAAGTTATAATGATACATCACTTAAAGGTTGTTATCAAACATGAAGTATGAAAGAAAAAAAGTAAAATAAAAAGAAAAGCTCGTTAAAGTGCACTGAACTATAGAATTCTTGGAAGAAGTCGATTTTTCAATATACTCATTCGATATAAAAGAAATAAAAATAAATAAATAAATAAAGGGGACACGAGCAAGTGAATTTATCGTGTAATTCTTTAATAAAAAATTTAAATAGTTTTTTTAATGATTAAAAAAAAATAATTATATATATATATATATATATATATATAATTATGTGTTAATTCTCCTTATTAGATAGCTACAATTTTCTTCAATGTTCGTCAATATTAATTAATATAAAAATTAGATCATATAGATGCCCAAACAATTGCAATTCCTACAAACAACCATCTTAAACATATAGATATTTTTTTTTAAATATATATGTACATATATATATATATATATCATTATATTATACAATAACATATTCCATTAATAAACATTATTATTATTATTATTATATTATTATTATTATTATTATTATTATTATTATTATTATTATTATTATTATTATTATTATTATTATTACTGTAGTAACGACATATTGTATTTATTACAAACGCGCTAATATCGAATTTAATTAACTCGATAACGTACGAAGAACAATCGATTACATCGAAATTAAATTTAATAAACCGTAATTGTATGAATAACAATACGTTATTAAATTAAAATTAATTCGAAACAAAAAATAAAAAAAAGAAAAAAGAAAAAAAAAAGAAACGAGAAAGAAAAAAGAAAAGTCGAGATCGCAGTCAGCATCAAGCGTAGAAATTTTGCGTTGACTTATCGAATATAGATCGCGATTAAATCGACTAATTGTAAGTACCTAGAAAGCATTGTATGTATACATACATACATATATATATATATGTATGTAAATATATACGTACGCTGTATATACAGGGATGTAACTTAAACCACTTCGTGCCTTTGATTCCGACGAAATCGGATAAATGAATATCCGATTTCAGCTCTAATAATGCAAGCAAACAGGAACAAAAGGAGTATTAATTAATTGTTAATTAAACGACTCAATCCGATCGAACAAAAAGGTAAACCTCCCTATTCTCTCTCTCTCTCTCTCTTCCACTCTATCCTTAGTGAGTTAATACAAATATATAGTTACATAATGGACAAACAATGAAGTAGACGCCTATAAACAAAGATAATTATCGAATTTTGTGAGATGCTTATAATAATATTAACGAGATATAAAAAGGGAAAGAAGAAAAGAAGATAATACCCTTTGAAGTACGTTGAAAGACCGAGCCTCGTGTTTCGTCTAAGTGGATTTTTAAGATTTTTGTTTTATAAAAAAAAAAAAATATATATATATATATAAGATTGAATTTGTCCTATGGATTTGTTCGATAATAAATCGCTAGTAAATTCGAAAAGATTATTTACAAGAAAAAGATTTATTCGAAAAAAAAAAAGAAAGAAAATTAAATGAAATTAAATTTAAAAAATAAATAAATACATAAAAAATAAAAAATACATATATATTTATCAAATGTATATATTTATATATTTATATATTTATTTATTTATTTATTTATAAGCATAATAAATTTTGATACGGATTCGAAACTTTCGTCTATTCCATCACGATCGGCCATCATATAGGAATTAAATTAGTTTAGTCACTTACTACTTTAGAAGCTCTCTGATAACTCTGATATGAAAACGCTCGTGTCCACGTTCGTTATAGGTACGGGTCGATATTTATGGGTTTAGATCGAGATTCATATCAAAGATGGAAAATGAAATAATAGTTAGAGACGTCGACGTTCGTTGATATTATTCCTAAATATCGACGTAATCTTCGACCCACCCCCAACCAAACACACTATAATTATTTATTACTAACGAGACAACGCTGAATTTCGTATTTCAGGTTTCTCTAATATTATATATACATATACATGTTTATTTCTTTTTTCAAAAAAATGTTTTGTGTAAATCATAATTAATATAATAATACAATATAAATAATAATAATAATTAATATATAAAATAATAATAATTATAATTACTAAATAATAATAATAATAATAATAATAATAATAATAATAATAATAATAAATAATATAAAAATAATATAATATAACAATATAATTATAAAACCATTCGAAATTTCATTAACTTGCCGAACAAACCCATATGATAAATTTAACGTGTGTATGTGTGTGCGTAAGTACAGTGTGTATGTAACCGTGAAAAAAAAATAGTAAATAAAAAACGAAACTATATACGAGAAACAAATACTAACTCTATTAAATCACTGATTAAACTCTTTGCACGCGGTACATTCAAAGTACGTATACGAATATTTCCAACTTCTAACAATTGATTTAATTAACTTATAAACGCGTAAACAAATTTTAATTAACGAACAAAAAGACCACCTTCACAACGCTCCTATCGTTTGCTATTCTTTATTTCTCTCTCGGCAAATTTATTCTATCAGGAAACAATAATCAATGTTGTATAAATTGAGTGATAGTAAATTAATGAAAACAATATATATATATATCAAAATACAAATACGATGAAAAGCAATGAGGTACAATGAAATTAATACAAATTTAATAATAAAACAATTAATGAAAATAAAACAAAAAAGGGAGAGAAATTGTTCTAACGCCAAAAAAGAAAGAAAGAAAAAACTATTGTTGTAAACAATATGAGGTGAAAATTATTGAAAAAACGTGTGTGCGCGCGCGCGCGCGCGAGCGTGTGCGTGTTTCTGGAAAAAAAAAAAATTCAATTACTTAAAATCTTCGTCGATCCTTGCACGATGAGCATCCTGCTACAGGAATGAGGAATAATGCATTATATTTGAATGCACTTAAAAAATAAATAAATACATGGAAACATTTCGAGCAAACATCTTCTACACGGTAACAAATAATTCATTTAAAAAATTGCAAAATTGTAAAGCAGAAAATTGTATGCAAAAAATAAAGATATAAAATAGATATAAAAAGAAAGATATAAAAATTAATATAACATAATAATAATATTAATATATAATATTATTAATAATTATAATAATATTGCATGTAAATCATTTCCTAAGATAGCACATTAGAAAATACATTTATATATATATATATATACATACACTGCGCGCGCGCGCTATTATATATTATTTCAAAATAAATATTTTTAAAAATTACAGTCGAATAAAAATAATATAAAAATAAACGTAAAAAATGAATGTCGATATTTCTCAAAACATTGAAACCGATTAGTTAGAACAATGTCCGGGCCATTATATTATATTTTAAAATGCATCTCTTGATGAAAACACATTTAAACTCTGGTCTGGCCACTTGAAGATTGCTCCACACATATAATATATATACATACATATATACATATACATATATATATATATATATATATATATATATGTATATATAAATTGTACACAAATCGTACACATGCGCGCGCACACATACATTATACATCGCACACATATATTGAAGAATCCAATAGCTGATAAAAATTGGCGGAAACTTTCGTAATAAAAAAATAACTGCGTCAATGCTGCACACGTTGGAAATTATCTACAAACTATAACAAATTTATATAACCTAATACTTAACGATCGATTTTTATCACAATATTAATTAAATTGTATGAATCTGCGAAACAAAATATTATGAAGTATTTTTATATATAAGTACGCGTTATTAAATAGAATTAAAATGTTTGGTAATAGAAAAAAAAAGAAATTCACATATGCAACGGAAAGAAAATTGATTATATATATACATATACATACATACATATATACATACATACATACACGAATTAAAAATGACAACGTAAAGGTTCCAAAAATTTTTTACGTTCCTTTTCTCTCTCTCTCTCTCTCTCTCTCTCTCACTTGCACATACACACACACACACACACTTTCTCCCTCATTCTCGTAGATGCTTATACGTCCAAATACTCCACAGTAATAAAGGAACCGAACGTTCAATTGTTTTTGTTTCGTCATCGATCGAAAAATTTCTAGAAAATTCGTCGCTCAACTGCTATTTACATATCGATCGTTAGCTATCTCTTTCTCTTTCTCTCTATCAAGCCTACCACTATATCTCCTTAAAAAGAGAAACAAACATACCTATACACGCGAGTATTGTGCAATGCCTTACAAAGCGCGAATACCTTCTCCCCATCTTATTCTTTCCTGTCCTTCTTCGATCCTTAGTTGAATTCTTGGAAATCTTGAAAAAAAAAATGTAAGATGACATTAGTACAGTACAAAATAAATCGTGCGTGTATGTGTGCATGTATATGCGATACACAAGTATCTATATGTATATGCACATATTTGTGTGCGTGCGTGTGTGTGAGCACGTTCGAAAATCGTATATAACACGAAATACGATCGAAGAGGTCCAATTAATTACGAATTATTGATTAAAACGTCGTTAAACCGACGATAGAAGCATCGATGTCGCGATAATATGTCGAGAAAATCCGTAGGGAATAAATACGACGTAATAACGTCCAACGGTAACGCCGTCCAAAGTGATGCCGATTTTATTTTCGCGAATATATCTTAAACGCTAAGACGTTACGACTCGTGAACAATTCGCACGTGAAAATCGGATCTTAGGCGATCGATAGGTGCATTGATCTATGCTTTACGTTAGGAAAAATATGCTAATTACCTGTAATTAACGAGGACGATGCAGATCCCGCGTTCAGGTAACCTGGTCGCCGAACTCAAAATGGCGACTCGTTACCGGCAAGACGATACGTGTCGCGTCGCGCATGCCCGTTACGTCACGTTCGGTTCGTTTCGTCGATGTACCCCTCCCCACCACGACGAACGAATGAATTTATTTTTCTAACCTTACGCGCACGATAACGTGTAATATCAAATTAGAAATTGTCAATAAATCGATTAACGAGTTTATTGATCGGTATCACGAAAAGATAGATGACCTGTTTATTTTTAAATATTAAATAAAATATATTCTCCGTTACGAGTGCCTGCTTATAGTCACACGTAAGTACGTATTTATTCCCTACTAATAAATCTTATAAAGAATATATATATATATATATAATAAATTATAAATTTTTGTTATTTAATTAGTAATATTAATAGAGAATGCTTTATTCCTACGCGTATATTAAATATAACAATAAATAATACAATTCATGTACTAATGGAAAATATTCGTATACAAATAACGAATTGACCAGGTTTCTGGGAGAACATGACTTGTTGAACGGATTAAATCTTCTATTGTATATATTAAGAATATTGTCTAACATTTTATTAATTGAAATTCAATTAATATTTCTTTAGGACGAACTTCGTCTTATACATTGTATAAGTAGAGCACCAAAAGAAATTACACAAGTTGTTTTTCAATGTGTCCAATAAGAACTGGGCAAACTATAAGAATATTATTATTATAGAATAAGATGAAGTATATTTATGTATGTATGTATATATATATATATATATATATATATATATATATATATGCATGTAATTTATAGATGTGATCTACGTATTCAACAAATGTTACATATAGATATATATTGAAGTCTGATATTATATAAAATAACATTAATCGACGATAAATGATTAAATCAATTTAATAAGTTTTAATCATTAATTTTTTTCTTATTGCATCAATATAAACGAATACCTATAATTAATTTATTTATTTATTCTTCTCGCAATTGCATTTAAATTCTAATTAAAATTCAACTTCAAGATAGTAATTTCTCATCAGGTTTGTAATGCACGCTATCACTTTTATATTTACTTTTATATACTGTGGTTCTTAATAAATATTTATTCATAAGCGTAAGTGATATATAGATTCTTATGTCGTACATATTGAACGATGAAACTATATATCTAGAGCTAGGAAAATCACTTTTAGAAAATAAAACTCCCAGCTCTATTTTTGTTTTTATTTCTTTTTTCTAACAGTTTCACCCGTAGGAATAATATATTTCATTTTATATATTTGAAAATGAGATATGGTTACTTATTATCTATACAAATTATTTATATAAAATGTTATTATTAAATAAGATAATATCAGTATTATAAATAATATATATATACACATGTATAGACAACATAGAAATAAATTATATCATATATAATATTCAAGTCTTAATTTTGAGAAAACAAAAATTTAATGAATTTATCATTAATTATTAACATTAAATTTTTACTATTTGTCGTTAATAATATTTTAAGGATAATTATTCTTTGAAATAACGGTTAATTAAGGAAATGTAATGTTTTTTTTTGTTTTTGTAATTAATCAATTTTAAGCAACAATCAAACAATATTTCCTATAAGAAAATATTATTATATATATATATATATTTTTTATATTTTTATATTATGATAACTTCTCATATTAACTTCCATTTATATATGCATACATACATACATACATACATACATACATACATATATATATATATATATATATATATATATATATATACATTCTTTAAATATATACGTATTTTTCATTTTATAATGGTCCTATAACTTATGAACAATCTCTGAAATTAAGCGAATAACGCTGACCCAAACCATGCGCTCGACAAGGATGTCGCATTTTTTATAACGTGTGTGTGTGTGTGTGTGTATATATAATTCAAAATAAAAAAGGAAAGGAAAGAAAAGAAAAGAAAAGAAAAAGAAAAGAAACGAAATATTATCACGTTGTTACGGAAATGTAGTCGTGTAAGTACATGAAAGCAACATAGGGACTATGGTAAAATCCGTTGTATCGGAGAACACGACGATCATCGAAATACCGTTTTGGCTATGTGAGCAGGAAGGTGAGGGGTTAAAGGTAAGTGGTAAGACCGTGAGAATGAGCTATGTATATGTGTGTGTGAAGGGAAGGAGGAGGATGAGGATGAGGACGAGGAGGGGAGGATGGGAAAACGGGTGAATATTATCGTCGAGACTACAGGGTGCATAAATATGGCAAAGTGTTGTGTTGGTGAGCTCGGATCACTCGGAGGACTTGTAAAATCGAGGGTTGGGCAGGAGAATGAGGGGTGAGGGTTGTATGGCGAAACTAGCAACGGGCAAGCATTGTGACCTCTCTATTTATCTTTCTCTCTCTCTCTCTCTCTTTCTCATCCCCCACCTAGACCACCAGCTCCCCACCATCTCTTATTCCACCACCTTATGGTAATCGCCATAGCTATTTGCGTCCTAATATCCCGCGTGAACGCTCCTCGTAAAACTCTTTTCGTCGGCTTTTGTAAGGGCACTGCTTGCATTTAAAATCGCGTTTTATGGAAAAGCTGCTTTTACTACGAGCAATGAAAGATAAGGGGAAGGGAAAGCAGTATATATATATGTATGTATGTATATATTTGTGTGTGTGTATATAGTAAATATTGACACAGAAGAATTCGTAGTAGACGTTTAGCGATCGATTAAACGGTAAACCTAACCTCGAATAATTAATTTCGAATTTTATTAACGGTACAATTATTTCGAAAATTCACGTAATTTTTTTTTTTTTTGATTATTTAAAAAAAAATATATATAAGATTATATAGGGTGTATTCGTTTCTCTGTGCTATAAATGAGACACAGAAGAATTCACAGATGTTTAGCGATCGATTAACGACGGTAAACTTAACCTCGAGTAATTAATCTCGAATTTTATTTATTGTACAATTATTTCGGCAATTCACGTGATTTTTTTTCCGATCGTTTAAACGATATATAAGATTATATAGAGCGTATTCGTTTCTATATATGCTATAACAATGTGTGTGTGTAAATTTTAACAGCATCTATAAATGTACGAATGAAAATATTTCTCGTATATCTTCAAATAATCGTCTAGTTATTAAATATTAAACGTTTATAACCATGGCCGCGATGTAAATATAAGGAGATAAGGAAGAAAAAAAAGAAACAAAGGGAGAAAAGAAGATATATAAATAATTAACAAATTATAATAAATCATATCAAGTAAAAAAAAAACAAGAGAGAGAGAGAGAGAGAGAGAGAGAGAGAGAGAGAGAGAGAGAGAATATCGTTAAATGTTATTAAAAGATAATTCACGAATACGAAAGAGATGTGTAAAGACGAGTACGAACGAACGGGAATAATATTGTCCGCACGTTGGGTTACAGTACTCTCGTTTCTTTTATGTCGAAAGAGGACAATACGTTATCCCCCTTAACATGCCTTGAGAAACAAGTTCAACTTTTCCAAGAATGTATCCAAGTGTGTGTTGAGAGAGAGAGTGAAAGAGAGAGAGAGAGAGAGAGAGAGAGAGAGAGAGAGAGAGAGAGAGAGAGAGAGAGAGAGAGAGAGAGAGAGAGAGAGAGAGAGAGAGAGAGAGAGAGAGAGGACGTATGTTATTATACACATATATACACTAATTATGTGAGAGAGACAGGATTTGCATATATGATGAAGTTTTAGTAAATGCTTTTATTTCCATCGCAGAACTCGATTACTCCTCTGTCCGTAGAAACGAGATAAAAGGAAGGGAAAAAGAAAGAATGAGCGTGTGTGTGTGTGTGTGAGAGAGAGAGAGAGAGAGAGAGAGAGAGAGAGAGAATTTTTATCCTGTCATTTACCTTGGCATTGAGAGGAATTCTCCCCAGGATATTATATAGGTCAGTGGACGAATTTATATAGGTTAGGGGAGCAACTCCCGAATATGTGGGTCAAAGTCTTGCTCTCTTCTCCACCAGTATTCCAAGCAATAACTTGTAATAATAACTTTCGACAAGAGTTACACGTGACTTCGGGCTTCCTCCTTCCTTTCCTTCCAACCATTCTTCCTTCGTCTATTCGCAAAACTGTCCGAACACACTGTTACCCGTGCCATATTTGCCGACAACTACCAGAGTCATAATAATAATAATAATGATGAATTTAATTTCATAATTGTTATTACGTTTAATAAGAAAAATTGATAGGATTAAAAGCAAAGGGTTAATTTATCTATTGAAAATATTTACAGGATATATAGATATGTATATAGATAACAACCAGAATTATACATATATTCTTTGCATTATAGGATTTATTAATTATATTCTAATGTTGACTCACGGCGTAGAGAATAAATACGTACTTACGTGTGACGATAAGCAGCACTCGTAACGGAGAATATATTTTATTTAATATTTAAAAATAAACAGGTCATCTATCTTTTCGTGATACCGATCAATAAACTCGTTAATCGATTTATTGACAATTTCTAATTTGATATTACACGTTATCGTGCGCGTAAGGTTAGAAAAATAAATTCATTCGTTCGTCGTGGTGGGGAGGGGTACATCGACGAAACGAACCGAACGTGACGTAACGGGCATGCGCGACGCGACACGTATCGTCTTGCCGGTAACGAGTCGCCATTTTGAGTTCGGCGACCAGGTTACCTGAACGCGGGATCTGCATCGTCCTCGTTAATTACAGGTAATTAGCATATTTTTCCTAACGTAAAGCATAGATCAATGCACCTATCGATCGCCTAAGATCCGATTTTCACGTGCGAATTGTTCGCGAGTCGTAACGTCTTAGCGTTTAAGATATATTCGCGAAAATAAAATCGGCATCACTTTGGACGGCGTTACCGTTGGACGTTATTACGTCGTATTTATTCCCTACGGATTTTCTCGACGTATTATCGCGACATCGATGCTTCTATCGTCGGTTTAACGACGTTTTAATCAATAATTCGTAATTAATTGGACCTCTTCGATCGTATTTCGTGTTATATACGATTTTCGAACGTGCTCACACACACGCACGCACACAAATATGTGCATATACATATAGATACTTGTGTATCACGTATACATGCACACATACACGCACGATTTATTTTATACTGTACTAATGTCATCTTACATTTTTTTTCAAGATTTCCAAGAATTCAACTAAGGATCGAAGAAGGACAGGAAAGAATAAGATGGGGAGAAGGTATTCGTGCTTTGTAAGGCATTGCACAATACTCGCGTGTATAGGTATGTTTGTTTCTTTTTAAGGAGATATAGTGGTAGGCTTGATAGAGAGAAAGAGAAAGAGATAGTTAACGATCGATATGTAAATAGCAGTTGAGCGACGAATTTTCTAGAAATTTTTCGATCGATGACGGAACAAAAACAATTGAACGTTCGGTTCCTTTATTACTGTGGAGTATTTGGACGTATAAGCATCTACGAGAATGAGGGAGAAAGTGTGTGTGTGTGTGTATGTGCGTGTGAGAGAGAGAGAGAGAGAAGGAATGTAAAAAATTTTTAGAATATTTACGTTGTCATTTTTAATTCGTACGAATATAAACGTCGATCGGTTGTGGACCAAAAGTGGTTTTAGATGGTAAAAAAAAAAAAAAAGAAAAAAGGAAAAGGAAATAAAAATTCTAATCCTGTATTTTTGCAGTTTGAAATGGAATAATAGCGATCGCTCGATTCTTAATATATCGCCCTTGGAACTTTTCGTTCCGTCCTATTATTTAGTACGTTGGTTCGTATATAATATTTAAGACGTATTACGTGTAATCTTACTCGATATCAATAACGTTCCTTCATTTGTTAGATTAATAATTAATGATTATACCGTTCGAAGGTATTATTGTAATTTATAAACCGTTTACAATAGTACAACGAACGGTACGATTATAATTTATAACATTTAATCACGGAGAAAGATAGAGTGAGAGAGAGAGAGAGAGAGAGAGAGAGAGAGAGAGAGAGAGAGAGAGAGAGAGAGAGAGAGAGAGAGAGAGAGAGTACAACGGATATCGTATTATTTTATTCCCTTTCTTCTCTTCGTACGTGCGTAATGGATATTCACAGGCGAGTTTAAATATGTGTTGGAAAGTTCAAAGTAAATTATAACATTAAATTTTAACATTTAGTTTAAGTGTGCCAACGAACCATCTTCCTCTCTCGCTTCCTCCTCCCCCTTTTCTCTCTCTTTTTATCTCTCTCTTCTTCTACTGTGTCGTACTGTATTGTACTGTACTGTTTCGTTTGTCCTATTCCAGGAAATTCGTTTTCACGAGAGAATGTAAACAGAATACAGTCGTGCATTTGGCTTTACAGTTGAAAGACTGGGGGGTTAACCTCCTCAGAGTAATACGATATCTGGAGGCGACACAGCCCACGAATTTTCTCTAACATATATATAACATATATATATATATATATATATATATATATATACGTATATGTATGTATAAATGTATGTATGTATGTATGTTGATGCATATATACATAGGTTAGTGATATTCTCTTCGCTTGATTATTCTAATAAAAATTTATCTCTATTTTAGTGTATTGTATACGATTAATTACTACTACGTCGTAGTTGTTGTTGCTTATATAATAAATCATAATTACTATTTTTTTGAAAGTATATATTAGGCGTAGTAAAAAGAAATCCATTATTTTTCCAATAGATTTCATGGAAAAATAATGGATTTCTTTTTACTACACCTAATATTATTTATATATGTATGTATGTATATTATAATAATTTATTTTATTATAAATATATGCATGTATTTATTATAAAATAAATGGACTTATTGAAATATACTATAGTATACAAGTATAATAATAAATGTATATTAATATATCAATGAACTTACGAGAGTACTAGTATTAGTAATATTTTTCACAAAATATATTCATAAACTATAATTTAGATCGCTTCTAGGAATATTTAATGTTATAAAATATAAATTTGCATGATAATTAAATTAAATAAGATAATGATATTGGAATCGTTTATATTTTAATAATAATAATAATAATTATTATTATTATTATTATCTATATCGTTTGTATATCCCGTTAGAATTATCAATATAATTTGTAATAACAATCTTATTAATTTAATTCTAATAAAATCTAATTAATCTTCAATTATATCATAATGGAATATTCTAACGAAATGTCCCAACCGTTGAGTTTTAATTCGATCAAAGTAAGCGTGTGTGTGTGCATGTAGGTACATGTGTTATAATACGTGCGTCCTCTTCTTCACGAAATAATTTATTTATATATTTATATATATTTATTTCTTTTTTTTAATATTATCACAACGATTCATTTTGTTTTCCTTTTTTCATTCGTTATTTTTTGTCCTGTTTTCTTTGCGTTTTCATTTTATATATATATATATATATATATATATATATATACACATACATACATACATACATACATACATACATACATACATACATACATACATACATACATATATATATTTTTTTTGCTGTTGTTTGCTTTTTCAGATCACAGATCGCATTCGTGCGTGAATCGCAATAGTGCATTGTTTCGGAAACAAAAAACCAAAAAGGAAAAAAAGAAAACAAAAAAAAAAGAATAAAAGAAGAATCGCGAAGTAGAGAGAGAGAGAAAGAGAGAGAGAGAGAAAGAGAGAGAGAGAGAGAGAGAGAGAGAGAGAGAGAGAGAGAGAGAGAGAGAGAGAGAGAGAGAGAGAGAGTCGGTGTTTGTTCGTTAATTTCACTTTGTCCGCCGTGTCGCGATTTAAATTGATTTTTAGAAGTATGTGGGCTTGTATTGACTGCGTGCAAAGCGGTCATAGAGTCACAATGTTCTCTCTCTCTCTCTCTCTCTCTCTCTCTTTTTTATTTTATTTATTTTTGTTTTCTTCCTTTATTTTCATTCGTTTCACTGTCAGTGAGAGAGAGCGAGAGGGTAGGGGGGGGGGGGGCGTACATTTATACGCAGTGTGCGCGCGTGTAGGTGCGTACGCAATAATAGTAATTCTGAGAATTAAATTCAACTTCGTATCGTTAATTAATAAATAATTATCCCATGTTCGAAAGTATCCGGTGGTGTGTGTATTATCCATTGAATATGTAACACCAATGTACAGGAACAATTTCAACGAAAATGACCCGGATAATATCATCATCCCCTCTAACCATGTGAAATATTTCAAACGATACGAATCATAACCTCTCTCCCTTAATTTCGCGTTACAACGTCGACGTGGGTGTATCTGTGTGTGTGTGTGTGTGTGTTTGTTGTGTGTTTGTTTGTTTGTGTGTGTTTCGATACCATCGAGAGAGACCTTCTAAATTAGTAAGTGAACTAATTTTAACTCCGTTTACTTATGATCGTGCTCGATCATGCTGTTGCTGCTGCTGCTGCTGCTGTTGGTGCTGGTTTTGCTGTTGGTGTTGCTGTGCAATGGAAGAAGAGCTTATCGAGAATCGGACAATTTTATACGTTTTTCAAGTTTATTTTATTATTTATTTATTTATTTATTTATTTATTTATTTATTTATTTATTTATTTATATTCTTCTGAATAAATTATCAGTAAGCGAGTGACTCTACCCTGCTTCTTTTTTTTTATTTTTTTTTCTTCGGATTTATGAGTACATTTTTAATTGTACCGCATACGTGTGTGTATGCATTTTTCATTATTTATCTCTATCGTGTATTTTTTTATATTAACAGGGGATATAGGGTTATTCTTGTTTTAATTAATTAATTAAGTATTATTATTAATGATGATGATGATGATGATGATGATGATGATGATGATGATGATATACAATAACGATAATGATGATGTTGACAATAATAATAATAATAATAATAATAATAATAATAATAATAATAATAATAATAATAATAATAATAGTAATAATAGTAGTAGTAGTAATAATAATTAAAAATATCTAATTACGAACATATTATGCTCGTTTCGTTTCGTTTCGTTTCGTTTCGTCCCGTCCCGCTCGTCTCGTTTCCCATGACTTTAATTTAAAAAGTCCGGAAGTTTTATCATTTTACTTCGTCGAAAGTGTATGCAAAATATAACATATTTTTCACCGTAGTTTTACATATATATATATATATATATATATATATATAAAGATCTCTTTTGGCGGAGGCAAAGAAGAGAGAGAGGGAGGGGGGGGGGGGTTATTTCTATCTACATATAGAATGTATATAGAATATATAATATGAAATATATTGCATACATATGATGGACAGGGAGATGATTCGTGATAGGGGTAGATCCTGGATTATGAGTGACACACAATATGATTTTGATAATTAATTAGAACGGTCCTTTGTAAAAATGAATAGACTGAGAGAGTTTCTTTTTTTTTTCTTCTTCATATTTAATATAAAACCTAAATACTTATATTTCACAGATTAATTTTATTCTCTCTCTCTCTCTCTCTCTCTCTCTCTCTCTCTCTCTCTCTCTCTCTCTCTCTCTCTCTCTCTCTCTCTCTCTCTCTCTCTCTATTTTTTCTTTCCTTTTTCGTCCAAGATAAATTGGTGAATATATATACTTATATAAATAATATTGAAATTTTAATCGAAAAATTTCAAACTAAAGCCGATGATAATAATAATAATAATAATAATAATAATAATAATAATTATTATTATTATTATTATTATTATTATGTAATTCATTTAATTGCAATTAAATATAATAAAATTATAATCGATCGTAATTGAATCTGATTATATTGAAATAAATGTAAATTGCTACAACCTATCTAAAATCTGGAAAAATTTATATTTGTCGTTTAATTCTGATTGGCATGGGAAAAATCCGGTTGTCAAATTGAATTTACTGTTATTCGATTATATTAAATTACATTGAATTAAATTACATTAAATTAAATTAAATTAAATTAAATTAAATTAAATTAAATTAGATTAAATTAAATTTAAAAAAATAGAAAAAGAGGAAAAGCAACGATTAAAGTACCGTTGTGTAAATAAAAATAAATATATATATACACACAAATATATATGGAATTCTCAAACAATAAATTTACATTCGCAATTAATGTTATTTCGTAATCTCGAATGAAAAAGAGAGAGAGAAAAAGAGGAGGGTGGGGGAAGAGATCGAGAAAAAAAGGGAAGAAAGAGAAAAGAAAATGAAAATCAAATCAAAAACGTACGAATCCCGTTGGGATAAACTTGATTAGCAAACAGCCGAATTTGTTTTGCAAAGGGTCCAAATTTTATTTGCCGATCGGGTACTGTTCGGGATAGGGAGGGGCAGGCGGGAGTTGGTGTTGGTATTGGTGTGAAGGTTTAACGCGATTGACAAAAGGCTTGAACTTGATTCGTTGCCGAAAAATATTGATTTTGTAGCACGAAATCCGTTACTTTCTTTTTACCTTCCCTTCTCCATTCTTTTTTTCCTTCTCATTCGTCATCTATTCGATAAAATACATACATAGGTGACGATGAGATATCGTCATAGTCGTCATCGTCATAGTCGTCGTCATCGTCATAGTCGTCGTCATCGTCATAGTCGTCGTCATCGTCATAGTCGTCATCGTCATAGTCGTCGTCATCGTCATAGTCGTCGTCATCGTCATAGTCGTCGTCATAGACAAGATCGAGAGAAACAAGGAGTAGTTGAATTTCTAACACCGAGCGAGCGATTCAATATTTGTATTGCACGTACGAATAAGGGCATATTATCGCGTATCAATCAAGAAGAGTCAATGTTTGCGTGGAAAACGTCGTTGATGGTAACCGTTCGAAGAAAATATTGACGCGTACGAACGAACATACGTGTACGTGTACGTATAGCTTCTTACGCGTACCTATTTTCTAAGATGCTGTCGTCGTCGTCGTCGTCATTTATCTCTCTCTTTCTCTCTCTCTCTCTCTCTCCTCCTCTCCCTCTCCCTCTCTCTGTCTCTGTCTCTCTCTTTAAGAGAAAATTTCTATCCGACGGGAGAAATTCTCCTGATCTCTATCCTCATCTCTTATACCTTTACACCGTCAATCATCAACGAATAGGAGGAGGAGCCACGTAGAATCTCTTCGAACTCATTCTAAATACACGTATATATACGTACATATGTACGTACATACATACATACATACATGCATACATACATACATACGTAAATATAGATGTGTATATTATACATATAAACGTCGATCGTTTCTCGTAAGATAGAATTTTGGATTTCAATAACGTCTGCGGTACGCCAACGCATCCTCCTTCTCTCTCTAAGAGTTAGAGAAAGGTATTTTCATCCTTCTCTCTCCCCGCTCTCTTTTTCTTTCTCTCCCTCTCTGTCTACTTCTTTCTTCGTCGTTAGGTATTTGCTATGATTTTTAATGTACCATAACTCTAATTGCGTTTATGTTTGAAGAAAAAAAAAAAAAAAAAAGAAAAAGAAATATTCCGTATAATTTGAAGGATATGTTATTTGTTAATAATTATACTATGCGTTACTCTATAAAATAC
>OU964977.1:3160359-3167859 GCA_918808275.2 Dolichovespula sylvestris
TATCGTTGGAACCCCCTAATCGCGATTTATAACCGTGCAAAACACCTCGCAAACGTCCCGTTAATATTCATTTAAATATCATCGAATGTAAGTGTAAAATAAACTAACACCACCCTCTACCCCCCCCCCCACACACACACACATATATATATTTTATCTTTCAAAATTTACACATATTGGAAGTTTCAAATGAGAAAGAGAGATAGAAATATAGTGATGGTGGCATAGAGATATAGATCGTTCGAAGAACGATTTTAACGTCTGTCTGTATGTATGCATGTATGCATGTATGCATGCATGTATGCATGTATGTATGTACGTATGGTGTACGGATAAAACTTTTCAATCGTCCGCAGTCGACATGTAAATATTTGTCGAAGCTTACACGAGCGTAAAACGTTACTCCTGTGCCAGCAGTTTATAGGAGACGAAATAGAGAAGAAGAGGAAGCCGTACGTTGCTTTAATATCGCGATAGCAATTTAAACGAGCGAAATCGAAGAAAACAGACAAGTTTTATTATTAGAAATTGACTCGGTAGGAAATAACTTAGCGTACGCTTCTTCTTTTATTTATTATTGGGAAGGTGTTTTTGTTTTATTTATTTATTTATTTATTCATTCATTCATTCATTCATTTACGTATTTCTTTTTTATTCGTTTTTTCTTTTGTCCTTTTCTTTTTTCCTTTTGCCTTTGCTTTTTACTTCTTCCTGTTTTTTATTTTTCTTTCTTAAGAAATCTCGATTAATTCATATCGTTCGGTATCTATATATGTTGTGTATATATGTGTATATATATATATATATATATATATATGTATGTATGTATGTATGTATGTGTATATATATATAGTTAGCTTTGGTTAATTAAACGAGCTCCCCTCTCCCGCCCCACCCATTCCCATTAAAATCGATTGTATGATTTATATTAGAAGAATTTAAGATCTTGTAGGAATATATGTTAATTTATCTTTATAGTATATGCATATATATGTATATATATATATATATATATATATATATGTCATTTTCAGTTAGTTCTGATTAATTAATCGATCGCATTAAAATCGATTGTATTATTCATATATTGAAAGAATTTTAAATCGCCCATACGTACCTGAATATGCTCACTCATGTATTATATTATATCATCGTGGAGGATTATGACGTCAATTCTGGAGATGTCAAAAATTCACGAAAAAATGAAAGAAAAAAGATATATATATATATATATATATATATGTAGATATGTATATATTATTCAAACTCATTGAAGATTCTATTTATTCAATTTCGTATTAGTTACTTGTTACATAAGTTAACACCCATCGTCTCTTTATATACGAGAAAGCGAGATATTGAATGATTAAGAGATAGAGATAGATAGATAGATAGATAGATAGATAGATAGATAGATAGATAGATAGAGATATTTTTCATGAAATGGAAGTAAATATAATATTTTGATAAAGCTACACGAGTTATTTTTATTTTTCCGGGATATTGAATCAAAAAAAAAATATTGTTCCTTTGGGCGCAATAAGTCCGTGAGCAAATATTAACGTAGTTTAGGAAGAATCTTTTTTATTCGTTCATCTCGATTGTTTTTACAATTTTCCTTTTTTTTTTTTTTTTTTTATCATTTTATATCTATTATCGTTATTCCTGTTTTTTTTTTTTCCTTTCAATTCTCTTCCTTCGACGTGAAACGGTTGAAATGCGAACGATCGAAGCTTAAAGGGGAAAGAAATGTTAAAAAGGATGGTTACGCGATTACAATACGTATATCGTTTTCTTTTTTTTTTTTTTTTTTTTATTCGACGTACTATTTCTTTCTTTATGTCTTTTCATTTTTTTTTTTTTTTTTTTACTTTTACAAATAAACCGCTGCACGGACCAACGAAATATTAAAATAAAATAAGGTAAAATAAAATAAAGTGAGCAAAGAAACGAATCAAGAATAATGGAGAAAGAAAGATGGGGGAGAGGGGTGATACAAAAAAAAAAAAAATCGAAGGAAAGCAAGAGAACGTGAGAATTCAAGGCCGTGCATGTAATCATTTTTTCATAGTCGATCGAATAGTCGAACAAATTCTAATCATACCATTTTTTTTTCTCACAGTTACCAACAATGTGTAAAACAAGCTGATCAAGGTACTCTTTAATGGCCGACAAATCGATCGATGTTGATAATAATAATTAAGAAAAAAAAAAAAAAAACGGAATAAAAAAGTTCGTTTTTTATCCTCTCAAAAAAAAAAAAAAGGAAAAGGAAGCCTGTAAAATTTCGGATCGATCGAATTGAATCGAAGCACTCTATAATGGCCGACAAATCGATCGATGTTGATAATAATAATTTGAAAAAAAAAAAAAATAAAATAAAATAAACGGAATAAAGAAATTCGTTTTCTATTCTCTCAAAAAATAAAAAAAAAAAAGCAGCAAAAAACGAGAAAAAAGAAAAACGAAAGAGGAAGCCTGTAAAATTTTTGGTACGATCGAATTATTTTAGAACACTCTAAAGGTCAATTGTTCCAATTTTTTATATCGAATTTTACTTCATTAAAATTTTCTTCCCTTTTTTTTTTCTTTTTCTTTTTGCATTATCTTCCCCTCTCCCCGCCGTTCTCTTCATTATCGTCGTAGTGTCATTGGTATAAATCACGGCCATGTTCTTCCCCGTCCTCTTAACAAACGTATAAATTCTTATTCGCGAATAGCAGAGGTGACTAGGAGACGCCGGCGTATTGTTGTACAACCTTCGACCATTCCTTCGGGAAGGATCTTTGAATGTGAGAAAGGACCTTTTTGATTTGACGTGTCTCCTCTGGGGTACACTGTGGACAAGAGCCTCTCAAAACTAGTGGTGCCAAACCTGTGGATATAAAAGACAATATTAACTCTATTAGATACATACATACATACATATATATATATATATTTATACACACACACACACACATATATGTATATATATATTTTTATTGTATCATGTATTCATTTATTATATATTTATTAAATATATATATATATTTATATACACACACATATATATATATATTTTTATAATATCATGTATTCATTTATTTTATTAAATATATATATATATATATATATACGTAAATGTTGATTGCTTTCGATATTAAAATGAGAGATTAGATAGTTTAGATAGTTTAGATAGATATACAGATAGATAGATGGGTATGTATTAATACATCTCCTAATAATTTCAAGTCCACCAGAGAATAAAAACAAATTGTTCGTTAAGTAGTCGGTGGTATCGACTGATAATACAAGATTTAGAACGAGAGATAAAAACGTATTGAAAATTCACGATGCATTAAGCATGGTTAGCCATTCAAGTCACACCGATCGAACACGTACTAATTGTACCGGATTAATTATTAAACCGAAATCGTTCGTAACGGTCGTCCATTATACCGACAAGTAAATTCCAAATTTCGATTATCGAGAGAAACGTTAATCCTTCGTTATACGACTACACCGTGTAACGAATAAGAGAGAAAGAGATGAAAGAGATGAAAGAGAGAGAGAGAGAATTGATATCCGTGTGCATGCGCGCGCGCGCGCGTGTATTTATCATATGCATTAAGAATTAAATTTTTTATATTAAAAAAAAAAAAAAAAAAAAAAAAAAAAAAAAAAAAAAAAAAAAATATATATATATATAAATGTTGAAAAATAAGTATATAAAGAATAAGAAAAATCCTTGAGCCGTTTACGTTTTATTTATTTTATATTATTGAGAATACTAATCGTTCGTTTTAATCCTTTACGCGCACACACACACACACACACACATATATATGTAGTATTAGAAACTCGAAAGGAACATTCGATCGACGAGGTTCGAATTAATTTCGATAATGGAAAACGATTGATCGCGTTGGTAAACACAATTTTCAGGATCTCTCTCTCTCTCTCTCTCTCTCACGTACACGCACAAAACGATTTGCATCATCCGATGCGTAAACCGTTGTGTTTGTATGGACGAGTCCAACAATTGGACGGGCAAACGTTTAGCCATTTTCGTTCGAAAACATTTTCGAAATCGACAGTTGGACGTTTCTCTTTGTTTTTTCTTTTTTTTCTTTTTTTTTTTTCTTTTCTTTTCGTCAGACTCCGGTTGTTACAACGAACGTATACGTACTTTTCAGGCGTCTTCCAACGGGATCGCATGGTGCCTCGCCCAAAGCGCACTTAAGTTGTCTTCTCAAGTAACGTTGGTCGCTCAATGCCATGTTCAATTGATCTTCAGAGACACGAGATCTTCCAGATTGTTGTTGTTGTTGTTGTTGTTGTTGTTGTTGCGGCTGCTGCTGCGACTGCGGTTGCTGCTGCTGCTGCTGTTGTTGTTGTTGTTGTTGTTGTTGTTCGTCGTTCGATTCCGCGTTAGCGAGCAGTATACACGCGGTGATTAAGATAATCTGTGAAAAATAAACCGAAAGAAAAGAATAAGAAAAAAAAAAAAAAGAAAGAAAATAAGACGAAAAAAAGAAGAAAATTTTTTGCTTGTTAGGTTTCTTTCTTTTTTCCTTTCGTTATTTATTTTCTTTTTTTTTCCTTTTTTTTTCTTTTTTCTTTCTCTTTTTTATTTTTTTTTTTACGTGATCGGGAGTACCAATCGTTAGTTGTAATCCTTTTTTTTCCTGTTTTTTTTTTCTTCTCCTTTCTTTTTTTTTTTTTTTTTTTTTTTTTTTAAAAAGATCTCTACGCAATCGTCTTAATCTCCGTTTTAATCGATTTAATCGATTTAATCGATTCGATCGCGTTTTACCTAAGACCCTTTTTTTATTTGAAAGTATTTAGGTTTGACCTCCCCCTACCCCCCCCCCCACCCGCTTTCCTTTTTTCTTTTTAATCTAAGGTTTTTCGTACAATCGATCGAGTAAAGATCGTTAGATTTAATCTCTTTCGTTCTTTTTTCTTGTTCTTTTTTTTTTTCTTTTCTTTTTTTTTTTTTAATTTTTATACGATCGAAGAATATTGATCGTCGTCCCTAATCTATTTTATAATTATGATTTTCAGATAATTATTGGAATAGCGAAAGATCATTAGATTTAATCTCCTATTATCCAAGATTTCAATCAATTGAATATAAATCCCTATATTCCATTCCAATGTTTTTTTTTTTTTTTTTAAGCCAGAATTTTTATACAATCGTTCGAACAAATAGCGTTAGATTTGATTCATTCTAATTCTGTCAAATATTTTATATAATCGAAGAATATTTATCGTCCTTTCTAAACTATCTTACAATGAAAATTTCTACACAATTATTGTAATAATGAAGATCATTAGATTTAATCCATCTATTACCTAAGCTTTCCCCCGATACGATGATACGACCGAAATGATATAACACGAAACGGTGTAAACATTTTCGAAAAGAAATTTTCGAAAAGATAGAGGGATTAAAGAAGAGAAGAAAAATAGAAAAGAAACGAAGGATTAAAAGAAAAACTGTGTAGATGGCACGTATGAAGAAAAGGAAAAGAAGAAGAAGAAGAAGAAGAAGAAAAATAAAAGAAAAAAGAAAAGAAAAAATCCAAGATATCCCACTGAACGTGAAAAGCGAAGTAAATATAAAAGTATCGTCATATACTATTTTCCACGACCACACCCACCCACCCACACAAACACACACACACACACACACTCTCTCTCTCTCTCTGTCCCATTCTTTAGTACATTTATTTATTTCTTTATTCATTCGTTATTATTATTTTTATTTTTTTTTTTTTTCCCATTCAACTTCCCATCCTTTCTCGCACATAAACACTCGTTGAATCCGTACCTGCGTAAGAATAGTAATTTCGTTTCCATTTTATACTTTGGGAGGATAGGGTAGGGGGTGAGTGGAGGGGTCAATGCACTGATGTTATTATTGTTACTCTTAAAGAGGATTAGGGAAAAAGGGTTGGATTAAGAAAAGAAAGGATATACAGTAGGAGGAAAGGGGAGACAGTTGAGGGGTAGAGGTTAGAAACGGAGGAGATGGTGTGATATTAATTCTAACCTAGAAAGTGTGTGTGTGTGAGAGAGAGAGAGAGAGAGATAGATAGATAGAGATAGATATATAGATATATAGATATATGAAGATAGTAGATAACAGACAGAGTGTATGAGAGAGAGAGATGGATAGTGATTAACTAACAAGGAGTGAGTGAATGAGTGAATGAGTGAGTGAGAGAGAGAGAGAAGACGAGCTTTTAAGCTTTCACTGTTAGAGCTTTAAAGACGTGTACGTCTGCTAACGTAGACGACCCTACCTCCGGAAGGGCTGACGCTTTTGAAAGATGGACGTTTCTTCGGCCGTTAGACCGAAGCTTTAATCGTTAGAGCTCATACGATGTATGTAATAGGATCAAACGAGCCACCACCAGCACCACCAGCATCAACAGTAGCTCGTTTCCTTACGTTAACCGCGATAAAGTTAATGTACGCGTCAGGAGGAAGATGTGTGTGTGTGTGTGAGAGAGAGAGAGAGAGAGATAGTAATAAGACTCAGAACGTTCTTAAAAGACAAAGACGATAAGTTCGAAGACTGGGAAGTAGGAGGAAGGGCCGTTCGTAAGGTTAGGGTGAAAAGGTTGGGACCTTTCGAAAGGTTCGACCTTAACGATACTAAACTTTCAAACGAGATTCGCTCTTTTTATTTGCATTTTCTTTCGTTTCGTTTGTCTCTCTCTCTCTCTCTCTCTCTTTTTTTTTTTTTTTTTGTTTAAGTCGTAAAAACATGGTATTAGTATTATCATTTATATACTTGTTGTCAGTATTAACTCTTTTCAATATCTTTCTTTTATTTTTTAATCTCTTTTTTCTTTTTTTTTTTCTTTTTCCTCTTTTCTTTTCTCGTAACATTTATTCGTCAACGTAGATAATGAGCGAGATCGATACTAGGAATTTTGATAAAAATTATTTTCTCTCCGAACTCCTGGTCAGTTTTCGCTGGGTTTTAATATTAAATTTGTTTATATATATATATATATATATGTATATATATATATATATTTTTTTTTTATTTTTTTCCTTTCTCCCGCCCATCGAAAATAAAATTATAAAATCGAGAAAGAAAAGTTTCGCCATACGGGAAGTATCATCGAATCGATAAAATGTATTTCCAGCATGAAAAAGAATTAAAATGATGGATGATGATGCTTCACGGATGTATTACGTATATATAAATTCCACGCGCGCCCGTACACATACACGTTCATTAACAATAGCGAAATCGAAGCTTGATATTTATATAATAATTATTTTGTGAAATCGTTTAAAAACGTTTATTATTAGGGAGACCCCCACCATTCAGAAATTTTATCGCGTAAGATCAAGAAGAAAAACGCACATATCACATGTGGTTTATGTATTACTTAGCTTGTGGTACTTTTCTTTTTTATCGTAAAAAATATGATGCTCACAGGTGTACAAATCTTAATTACACACACACACACACACATATATATATTCATTCGT
>OU964977.1:3170359-3177859 GCA_918808275.2 Dolichovespula sylvestris
CAGAGACCGACTGAAGCGTTTTATTACACTTGCACTTTGGTTACATTGTTTGCTTTATGAAAGAATAGCAAAAGACAATTTTTCTTTCTTATATATATGTGTGTGTATATATATATGTATATATATATGTATATATATATATATATATATATATATGTATTTATATACTGTATGTGTGTGTTCAATATATATATGTATTTATATACTGTATGTGTGTGTTCAATATATATATGTATTTATATGCTGTATGTGTGTTCAGTTTGTGTGTGTGTGTGTGTGTGTGTGTGTGTGTGTGTGTGTGTGTGTGTGTGTGTGTGTGTGTGAGTGCGTTTCTTCGTTGTAAAACAATCGTCGAATGTTCGTCGATTTCTTCTAGCTTTGTGTGTGTGTTTGTTTGTGTGTGCGTGTATGTAGATAGATATATAGATAGATAGAGAAGGAGAGAGAGAGAGGGAGAGAGAGAGAGAGAGAGAGAGAGAGAGAGAGAGAGAGAGAGAGAGAGAGAGAGAGAGAGAGAGAGAGAGAGAGAGAGAGAGAGAGAGAGAGTATATTTCTGAAACGATAAATCGAACTATCGGTTCGAAGTGCAAACACTTTCGATCTCTCGATTTTACAATACAATAACGATATTTATCGTCTTTCTATCGTCCTACTTTCTCGGAACGTTCTGAAATTGTGAATCACTTGGTCGAAGGTACTTGAAAATATTCTATACGTTTCTATGAATCGATCGAGATTTCGTGCCAACGAGTTTTTAAATAAATAAATAAATAAATAAATAAATAAATAAATAAATAAATAAATAAATAAATATATTGTGTATATATATATATATTTTTTTTTTTTACTCGTTTCAAATCAAATTCTAATTTTTACATTAACTTTCAATTTTGAATTATTACTTTATAAATGAATTTAATTTCTGATACTCGATCAAATCAAATCAAATCAAATCAAATCAAATGTTTGTTACATTTATTTAATTGAATATCCGAAATAATGAAAAATTATGCATTCGTTCGTGAGACTCGTGCGTTCTAAATAAATAAATAAATAAATAAATAAATAAATAAATAAATAAATAAATACTACAATATTACGAATTATATAAATTTCATACTGATTAGATAAGAAATTACGTAAATTTTATAGAAAGATATGAAAGAACAAACAAAAAAAAAAAGAGAAGAGAAGAAAAGAAAAACAAAATGGAACATACATGCGCGTGTTTATATAGAAATAAAAATAAAAATAAAAAAAAAAAAAAAGAAAAGAAGGAAAAAGAAAAAGAGATAAAAGTCTAATCGGATGTTTTGTATAACAATTATATATGTCTATGACATTGAAACGTTTGGAAATATTTGAAAACGATTAGCACCCGTTCATGCATTATATACGTGTTCGTTATTAAATTTATTAAATCACATTTTGCCATCTTTCCCACCCACCCTCCCTCCTACCTTCACCCCCTCTCTCTCTCTCTCTCTCTCTTTATTAAATTAATCAATTATATTCGATGAAAAGGATAAACGAATGAATTAATTTTCATTTTTAAACGAATTAATATTAAACAAGTACACGGGGTATATAATGCAAGCGAGTGAATGAATGTATCATAAATTCAACTGTATTATAAATTCCTAACTGATTAGATAAAGAATCTACATATCTCTTTGACGGAAATAAGAGAGAAAAAGACACACACACAGAGGCACAGCACAGAGAAAGAGAGTGAGAGAGAGAGAGAGACACACACACGTACAGATACACACAGGACAGACGTACGTACGTTTATTTGTGTGTGTCGCTTGCATATATATATATATATATATATATATATATATATATATGTATGAAACACACAAACATGCATACATGCATACATAAATACGTACATACATACATAAAAGAAAGAAAAGAGAGAAAAGATCTAACTCGAAAAGATCGATCCCATAGGAAAAAGAAAGAGAGGACGACCACGAAACGAATTTTCTCGTGCGAAGCGAAACAATCGCCCTCGAACGTGGCCTCCCTTGAGTAAAGAAATAGAGAAAGAAGGAGAGACGGAGACAGAGAGAGAGAGAGGGGGGGGAGAGAATAAGGGGAAGGGTCTCTCTTGGGGTGGGCCGAAACTTTAAATCACCCGACTACCTTCAACACACATATTCGGTTCACACGCACACATTTATACACACACACACACACGTACACATATCGAAACGCATACAAACACGTGCATTCTACCTGTTGCGCTCAGTCCGTCACCCACCTTGATTGTCAAGCCCATTGCGAAGGTCTCTCTCACTCTATCTCTTTCTTCTATCCTCTTCTATTCCTTCTTCTAAGTCTCCCTCACCGTCTTTGTCTTTTATATCGGCTCAACTCTTCGATCCTCTTCTTAATTGTTTCCTTTCTTTTTTTTTTTTTTTTTTTTTTCGTATATATATATATATCTATATATATATTTTTTTCTTTTCTTCAATTCGATTCGATTCGATTTAATTTAATTCAGTTTAATTCAGTTTCACCTCCTCCTTCCCTCCGCCTATAAATATTTCTTTCCCACTCCGTTTTTTGTATTTATTTTTTTATTCCTTTTTTTTTTGTTTTTTTTTTTTCAAAAATTTAATAACGTATTAACGTATTTAATAACGTATTCGTTAATCGCAATGGTCGATCGTAACTCTCCCCTTTCGTACGTTTCACCTCGGAGCTCTTATTAATTTTTCACTCGTACACCCCCTTTTTCTTTCCCCCCTTTACCTACCACTTATCTTTCTTTCTTCTTTTTTTTTTCTTCTTGTATCCTTTTATTTCTTATTTTTACGGGCGACTGCTTCTTTCCTTTTTTTTTTTGTTTTTCCTTCTTTTTTTTCGTATCGTCGATTCGGATATCTTACTCTTCTTCGGGGTTTTTTTTTTTTTTTTTTTCTTCTTTCTTCGTCGTTTTATTTGCTCGTCCGTTCGTTAGGTTCTCTCTATCTTTCTCTCTATATCTCTATCTTTGTCCTCTGTCTATGTCACTGTCTCTGTCACTCTCTTTATATATCTATCTATCTCTCTCCTTCTTTCTTTCTCTCTCTCCGTCTCTAAGATCACGTCCTTTCACTGTGAAATCTCAGAACGTACTGGCCCCGTACGCTACACGTCCACCCACTTTTCTCCCCTACTTGCTCGATAAATACGAAAGTGCCTGCAACCGTTCGTCTACGTCACACGCGCCAATGACGTTTCGTTTAGTGATGTATCATCATTGATAATCTCTATGTCTCTTTCTCTTTCTCTCTCTCTCTCTATATATATATATATATCTCTTTCTCTCTCTCTCTCTCTCTCTCTCTCTCTATATATATATATATATATATATATATATATATATATATATATATATATATCTTTCTCTTTCTCTCTCTTTTTTTATTTCTATTACTTTCTTCAGCTATCTCTCTTTCTCTTTCTCTTTCTATGTCTATCTATCTTTCTCTCTTTTTTCTATTTCTTTTCACTTTTTTTTTTTTTTTTTTCATTTCGAATTTCTGATCGATACTAGCGAGTATCAAATTTTTGTTGCAAAATGATGGATATTAATAATAATCAAGAAGGGATAATAACCGTCCAATTATTACTATTATTATTATTATTTATTTATTTTTTTATTTATTTGTTTATTTATTTCGTATAATTTCGTCGGCCGGTTAATATCTTTCTCTTTGTATTTTTTATCTTTTGTTTTTTGTTTCTCTTACTATGTTCCGATCTTATCATTATTTGTTTAATTAATGCAAATCCCGAATCCAGTTATAACGACGAACTTTTCGATTTACCTTTCGTTGTAATTTGTTTTATTTTTATTTTTTTATTGTATTCTTTCTTTCTTTCTTTTTTTTTTCATTCATTTCGAATTTCTGATCGATACTAGCGAGTATCAAATTTTTGTTGCAAAATGATGGATATTAATAATAATAAAGAAGGGATAATAACCGTCCAATTATTACTATTATTATTATTATTTATTTATTTATTTATTTATTTATTTATTTATTTCGTATAATTTCGTCGGCCGGTTAATACCTTCCTCTTTTTATTTTTTGTTTTTTGTTTTTTCTTTCTCTTACTATGTTCCGATCTTATCATTATTTGTTTAATTAATGCAAATCCCGAATCCAGTTATAACGACGAACTTTTCGATTTACCTTTCGTTGTAATTTGCTTTAATTTTTTCGTTGTTTTCCATCTTTCTTTCTTTTTTTCAAGCGGTAATTATCGGAGAAACGTCGAGTGAAAGCCCGCTTTTGTTTATTTATTATTCGAAGGGGAAGTCGAACGAATTGTAAATATGTAATAATGAGCGAGATATAATTATTTTTTTTTTCCCTTTCTTTTTTTTTTTTTTTTTTTTTTAGAAAGTATCATCGCGCTGTCAATTCGCGACCTATATACTTCAAAATAAGTCGATACTTTTCAATGGCTTATCAATGCTTTCCTTCTTTCTTTACATTTTATTTCTTTTCTCTTTTAATTTATGTCGGTATTTCTTTTATCGCTCTTTCGTATTTCCCGTATCCATGTATTCGACAATTTTATTATTTATTTATATATTCTTTTTTATCTTTTCTTTCCTCTTCTTCTTCTTCTTCTTCCGAAACCATCTACCGTAAAAACAACGTGCAATCTCTCTCTCTCTCTCTCTCTCTCTCTCTCTCTCTCTCTCTCTCTGTCTCTCTCTCTCTCTCTCTTTTCATTATTTGTAATCCTTTGAAAATTTCGTTAGATCCTCTTTTTAATCGTCATCTTATTTTAATCACTCTTTCACGTTTCACCCAATCCATTATTTATTTATTAATTATTATCTATAAATTATTTATTCATTCATTATATACTCTCATTAAATTATCATACTTAAATTATTATTATTTTTTTTATTATTAAAATTTTTTTTATTAATTAAATTTTATCGATTAAATTCTTTTATTATTCAAATTATCATTTTTAATTATTTAATTATTATTATTATTATTATTATTATTATCTTATTTAAATTATTTATTTATAAATTCTTTTCTTTTTGTTTTCCTTTTCTTTCCGAGACCATCAGTCATAAAAACAGTTTATAATCCCTCTCTCTCTCTCTCTCTCTCTCTCTCTCTCTCTCTCCCTCTCTCCCTCTCTTCATTATTTATAATCCTTTGAAAATTTCGTTAGATCCTCTTTTTAATCGTCATCTTATTTTAATCACTCTTTCACGTTTCATCCAATCCATTATTTATCTATTGATTATTCTTTATAAATTATTTATTTATTCATTATATACTCTCATTAAATTATCTTACTTAAATTATTATTTTTTTTTTTTTTTATTATGAAACTTTCTTTTATTAATTAAATTTTTTTATTGTTCGAATTATTATTTTTATTTATTTAATTATTATTATTATTATTATTATTATTATTATTATTATTATAATCTTATTTAAATTATTTATTTATAAATTCTTTCCTTTTTTTTTTCTTTTTCTTTTCGAGACCATCAGTTATAAAAACAGTTTATAATCCCTCTCTCTCTCTCTCTCTCTTTCTCTTCGTAATTCAATTTTTATCATGGAAGGCGAAGAAGCGTCGTCGTTCTCGTTAGGCCACATCGTTACGAGGCAGACTCTAACGAAATTAACAACCACCACCATCACCACCATCACCACCATCATCACCATCATCACGATCACCACCATTCCTTCCTTCCTTCCTTCCTTCCTTTTTCTTCCTGCAATTTGCTTCCTTTTTTTCGTTCCTTTCTATCCATCCTCCTCCTCCTCCCCCCCCACTCTCTCACTCTTCTCGTTTTTCTCTTTATCTTTTCTTCTCCCTCTTCTTTCTTTTTTTTTTCTCTTTCTTTTTTCAAAACATCTCAAGGAAACAAAAGCAATCTCTCGCCGAGTGGATTTTCAAGAGTTCGCTTAGGACAACGTCGTCGAATCGCTACTTTCCATTTTTTACGCTTTCACTCTCTCCCTCTCTCTCTCTCTCTCTCAATCTCTCTCTCTCTCTCTCTCTCTCTCCCACTCTCTTTTTTTTCCTTTCCTTTCTTTTCTTTCACTCCTTTCCAAGAGTCTCGACGACGAGAGAAAAAGAGTAACGGTGTACGAGAGTAAGAGTCAGAGCCAGAGAGTGAGAGAGAGAGTGAGAGAGAGAGAGAGAGACTGTGTGTGTGTGTGTGTGTGTGTGTGAGAGAGAGAAAGAGAGAGAGAAAGAAGGTGACAGTGGCGGCAAAACGCCGATAAACTGGTGGATTTAATAGACGGTCGATGCGGCACACCCAGCCCAAGCTAGTTCCTCGGCTCGTTGCCCGTTACGTGTGCGTGTCCACGACGATAACGGGTGGCATCGAAATGGTGCGAAGAGAGTTTGTGTTGTGTACGTTCGAAAGAGCGAGAGGGCGGTACGGTGCGGGGTGAGGCGGGTGTGGGAGAAGAGGGAGGGAGAGAGAGAGAGAGAGAGAGAGAGAGAGAGAGAGGGCTGGAGGATGGGAGTGAGAGAAAGGTGTGTCTATATATATATATATATATATACACATATATTTATAACTTTATATTTATATATATATATATATATATATATATATATATATATATATATAATATATTTATAACTTTATATATATATATAAAGTTATAAATATAAAGGTGTGTATATATATATAATATATATTTAGAATTATATTTGTATATATATATATATAAAGTTATAAATGTAAAGGTGTTTATATATATATATATATATAAAGGACGCACCGACGTGGAGATAGAAGGAAAGAGAAGGGAGTATAGCGAAGTAAGTTAAAAAAAATTACGAAGCAGATTAAACGGGGGATGGGGAAACGGATAATGAAAATAGAAAAAGAGAAAAGGAAAAATGAAAAAAAGGAAAAAAAGATTAGAGATGAAAAGTGATGGAGATGGAGTAAATGGGAGATAGAAAATGAACGAATAGAAAGAGGAGGCTAAAGGACAGTGAACGATAATAATAAGAAAGAAAGAGAAAAATAAAAAAAAAAACAATTATCTTCTAAATGTCATTGATCTTGCATTCGAATGCGAGTGATAGAAAACAGATATGAGATGTTCGAAAGTAGGAAATTCGTGATTGTATATTTAAAAAAAAAAAAAAAAAAAAAAAAAAATATAAAGGATGTGTGTAGTGTTGAATGTATTGATAAAAAAAGAGAGAACGAGCGAGAGAGAGAGAGAGAGAGAGGAAATAGAAAATATAAAATAGAATAGAACAGAATAAAAAGAGTAGAGGAGAGGCAGTCAATAAAAAAAAAAAAAAAAAAAAAAAAAAACGATCAGCTTAATGTGAATGAAACGGGAACGGACATTAGGAAATATCGCGTTAGAAAATGAAAGGAGGTTAAATGTTTGGAGAAAGGAAAATAATGATTGTATTAAAAAAAAAAAAAAAAAAAAGAAAAAAGAGAGAAAGAAGGAAAAAAGAAAATCCCGAAAA
>OU964977.1:3185359-3192859 GCA_918808275.2 Dolichovespula sylvestris
TCTCTCGATTTTTATATTCGAACGTTTTACGCTCGCAAATAAATCAAATCCATTCGTCTTGGTGTACGCAACGAGAGAGATAGAGAGATAGAGAGCTAGAGAGAGATAGAGAGAGATAGAGAGAGATAGAGATAGAGAGAGCTAGATAGAGAGAGAGAGAGACGTTCCGAGCGTAAAATCACGATATTGGCGCGTTCTCGTGCGATTGGTCACGTCCGGAGACTCGGCGAGGGGAGTGGTAGGGGGTAGGGGAGGGGAGGGCATTTGATTTCTATTTCTAAGAGAATAGAAGATAACGGAAGAGAGAGAGTGAGAGAGAGAGAGAGAGAGAGAAATAGACGAGGAATGGAAGAAATGAGTTGAACTATGCGTTGAACTATGCGTTGAACTATGCGTAAGAATCTCTCTGTCTCTATCTATCCATATATCTATCTATCTCTATCTCTCTTTAGCATCCTCTCATCCTACCTCAACCTTCCCATCCTTCTTCCTCTTCCTCCCTCTTTCTCCCACCCCCCTCCAACCCCATCCTTTCTCTCTCTCTCTGTCTCTCTTTCTATATATATATATATATCTCTCTCTCTCTCTCTCTTTCTGTCTTTCGAGGAGAGAAAAGTAGTAAAGAAAGATGTACGAAAAAGAAAAGGATGGAAAAACAGAGGGAAAATAATAGAAAAGGAACGAAGGAACGAACGAAGGAACGAACGAAGGAACGAACGAAGGAACGAAGGAACGAACGAAGGAACGAAGGAACGAAGGAACGAACGATCGTCATGAATCGAGTAGAAACGTTACGTGGCAATCGACGAACGTGGATGCAAATGAATTCCGCAAACACGACCCTTCATGGGGGGAGGGAGGGTGGGGGGTGTCCTTCTATACGTGTAGGGGTGTGCGTATGCGTGTATACGTACGTACATATATAGAGGGTAGGAACCTAGTACGGGAGGCCACAAACAAAAACAGTATGCCAATCAATCCACCACCGTATATGCGTGTTCTGAATAAGAAACACTCGATTTGCACAAATTATAGGAAAGCCGCCTGTACCGTCGAACCTTCGACGACTAGCTTTTCCTAGAATGATAGACAGAGTCAGAGAGAGAGAATGAGAGAGAATGAGAGAGAATGAGAGAGAGAGAGAGAGAGATAGGGATAATTAAACATCCTTTTCAATGTGGTTGTCGTCGTCGTCCTTGTAACGCAACCCAACGTTGATCCTTGCACGCAACAAACACAAAATGAACCCCTACCCCCTTCCCTTTACACCCTCTGGCTATCTCTCTCTCTCTCTCTCTCTATCTCTATCTCTATCTCTATCTCTATCTATCTATCTACGATACACGGACGGTACACACATATATATCCTAACGTTCTTCTCGCTCTGGTATCGATAACGTTATTAGATCGGCCACGAAATATAATGGTTTTGATTGGAGAGAGAGAGAGAGAGAGAGAGAGAGAGAGAGAGAGAGAGAGAGAGAGAGAGAGAGAGAGAGAGAGAGATTGTACGGGCTTCGATTAATACGCCGGATACACCGTAGAGAAGCGTTGTATGCCGATGAAATTTATCGAGAACCGAATTAGATCGATCGATTGTTATGTGTATTCGCATGTGCGATTGGTTTCGAAGGAAGTTGATCGATATCGAAAGATTCGAAAGATTAGTGGGATACCAAGTACATAGGAATGTGCCCCCGTTTTTGAGTTCGGACGATGAAAGAAAGAGTGAAAGGAGAGGAAGGATGGATGGATGGATGGATGGATGGATGGATGGATGGAAGGATGGAGAATATCGTAGAGGAGGGGGAAGGAGGAGGAGAGTAAGTCGAATATTTCGAAAGTTGGGCTTATTGAATGGAAATGAATTGTGGATGGTTAATCGAAGAGTAAATAAAAATATATATATATATATATATATATATATATATAAATAAATTAATTAATTAATAAAAAGAAATTTATATAGTGATATACAGGCCTATAACACACATATCATTATATTATTATTATAATTATTATTATTATTATTATTATGTATATGAACTATTAATAATATATCTCTTTTTAAAAAAAATTCAAAGTATCAGAAAAAACAAAGGAAACATTTAGGCGTCCTCCTTTTGGCTGAAACACCCTGTATAATTGTAGTATATAATAATACAAATGTATCGTGATGTGTGTGATTAATTGGTATATTTGAAACGTTTGTATTTATAAATGTAATAAGTTTGAAAAAAATTTTCTCCGAGTAGCAGTTTCGATTATCCGCGATTGATTATTTTGCGAGATTAATTTCAAATGTTACCGTTAAATTCGATACGGACGCACGTTATAAACTACGCGCGTGCGTGTGTTTGTTTTGTGCATAATAATAATAATAATAATAATAATAATAATAATAATAATAATAATAATAATAATAATACAAATGGGAGTGACATTTATTAAAGTAAATTAAAAATTAAAAAATACAAAATTATACGAATGAAATGGTATTAGAAATTTTTTTTTTTTTTAAAGAAGAAAAGGAAAGAAATAAAAGCGCAAGCTTTTCGAAAAGAATCCTTTATTTCTATTAATTATCCGTACACGACAATTAACAAGAAGACTCGAGATTTTATATGCCTAATTTAATTCAAAAGTTATTATGTTAATAAGTAAAAAATGAGGAAGAGAAGGAAGAGGAGGAGGAGGAGGAGGAGGAGGAGGAAGAAGAGGAAGAGGAAGAAGAATAATAAAAAGAAGAAGAAAAAAATAAAGAAAAAAGTTACACGTAGATATATATATATATATATATATATATATATATATATATATATACATATATTTATATAAAATATTCGATTGGTCCATCATGAAAACTTCCTTCGATCTCTACTTGGTAAACTTACGAAACTGGTTTTTCATGTTGCAGGTGTGTTCCTCTCACAATACGTGAAAGCGTTCGATAGAAAGCAGCGATCAAGTATAAGTAACTGTTTATGGTATACTTATATGATGCGTATATATATATATATATATACACGTGTATATAATTATGTAGACGTGTATATAATCATGTAGACGTGTATGTGTGCGCGTGTGTGTGTAAATACATATATATATATATATGTATGTATATATGTATATGTATATGATCATTACTTCGAAGACTTTCTACATATCCTTTAATTTTTTTTCTTTCAACATAATAGCTATCGTATCGATTCTTGTTGGAATAAAAATAAGCTTACTTTGTATCTTTTAATGTTTATGTGTGTTTCTAGCTCTCCGTTTATCATTGGCTACATTATATATATATATATATATATATATATATTCTTGATTCATATATATAACTTATAGCATTTAAACGTTTTACTTGGAATCGATGAAATTTTTATTTTTTTATACTATAATATATATATATATATATATGTCAATTAAATACTACAGGATATGTTATTACTATTGTTATTATCGGTGTTATTGTATAAACGAGAGAAATAGAGAGAGAAATAGAAAGAGATTGAAAGAGCTTAATACGATATTGTAGTTATGACAGAAGTAAAGAATGTAATACAATCATATATATATATATATATACACATATATATGTGTAGATAACAAAATCGATTGGATGTACATACATTTATACACGTGTATCTCCCAATAGGGGGTATATAAAATATTTTCATATTTCCAATCCTTTGTTAATCCGTAGGGAAGTTTATAAAGGTGTTTTGTAAGCAACGGTTCGATAATAAAAAAAAAAAAAAAAAAAAAAAAAAGAAAAAAGGAAAATAAAAAACAAATAAATAAATAAATGGACAAATGAAAAAGATAACAAGGAGCGAATAAATAAAATGAAACGACGAAGTGGGAAAGAAGAAGGAGGACCGAAAAAAAATAAATAAATAAATGAATATGACGAAAGAAAAAGAAGAACAAGAAGAGGATGAAACGAATGGGAATAGAAAAAAAGAAAAAAAAGAAAAAATCTTACGGAGAGAGAAAATTGATGTATCAATTTTTTCGAATCTTGTCTCGTTGTTGAAGTAAAATATATATATATATATATATATATATATATATATATATTCGTATTGGAAACATAATCGAATCTTTCATCTTTGAATATTCAAACGACAAGAAGTATAAGAGAGATAGAGATAGAGGCAGATAGTTAAAGAAACAGAGATAAATATATATATATATATATATATATATATATATATATATATATATATATATATATAGAGAGAGAGAGAGAGAGAAAAGGAGAATGTATATACAACTCCATTCATAGGTAATAGTAACGCACGTAGTCCTTATTTTCTATCGAACGTGACAATTCGAGCTAGTGTCATATTTTACGATGATTCTAACTCGTTAAATCCTAATGGAAGATGGCAGAGAGGTGAAACAGCGTAATTACAGTTTTGGAAACTATATTATGTTCTATGTCAGCATGTATACATAAAGAGAGAGAGAGAGAGAGTGAGAGTGAGAGCTAGATTGATACACACACACACACACACACACATATATGCATAGATGTATCTATACATTTAATACACATACATACATATATACGTATACGTAAATACATATACATATATATCTGTGTGTGTGAAATATATATATATATATATATATATCTATGAGTACTGAGAACTATCTGTCCACGGTTGGATATACGCGTGAAGCTCCACGTTTTCCAGTTGTTGAACCCTACTAACTTGGATAATGTAACTCAAACATATTTCGAGTGACGTTTACAGGCAGCCCGGGTTAGAGTCGTCGTTGTCGTCTTCATCGTCTGGCCGTCGACGACGGGTTCTTTGAGAAAACGAAACACGAATGCTTTTTAGTTTCTCTTGTTGTTTTGTATCCTCTCACGTCTCTACGACGTACATACATACGTGAAACATCTTCGATTATTGGAAATAAATTTCTTTTATTTTTTTTTTCTTTTTTTTTTTTTTTTTGCGGCGTGCCTAACATTTCTATTATTCGCTATTTACTAAGCTTGTATATAAGAATAGAAAGAAGAGAACACGTGTATGTGTGTGTGTGTGCGCGCGCGTGTGTGTGTTTCTAGCTTTATATATATATTTTTTTTTTTTTCTTTGATTTTTTTTCTTATTAGAAATGTACACCTCGTCTCTATATTCATCTATGAATAATTCTAATCGCATATTTTAATCGTGCCTATGTTACCTCACGCATGTTTTACATTTTACAACATTCCGAGAATGTGAAGTCGTAAGGAAAAAAGAAAAAAATGGGAAAGGGGAAGAGAAAAAAGAAATAAACTAAAATAAAATAAAATGAAATAAAATAAAATAAAATAAAATAAAATAAAATAAAATATTTAAATTGACCCCCCAATGGTATTTCACATATTTTCATTCCGACGAAGTCAACCTGACGCGCGCATCGAAACGTTTAATTAAAATTTCATTTCGATTCAATCGTGACCAAGTTCGAAGAGATTTTTCCCTTTTCCTTTTTTTATTATTTTATTTTATTGTATTTTATTTTATTTTATTTTTATTTTATTTTATTTTATTTTTATTTTATTTTATTCGATTCTACATTTTATTTATTTATTTATTTATTTTATTTTATTATTTTATTTTTTATTTTATTTTATTTATTTATTTATTTTTTCCATTAACATCATCACGGTTATACTTTATTTTCTCAGTGAGATGCCTCGATCGATATTTTTGCCGTACCATCATTACCAAGATAGAATATGGGGCAAATTAATGAATGGTTACGGCCGTCCAAACTTTCCGTAAAATATATATATATTTATAAAGCAAAAAAAACTATATATATATATATATATATATATATATATATATATATATATACGGCGGAACGATTAATTTCTGTCGGCGTTACAAGTCGCGGGCTTGCGTACTTTGTTTCGTAACAAAGTCTGGATTGATATTGTGTAAGTTAGAGAAACGAGGAAGCGAATTTCATTTCAAGTATATACGTGCATACTTTTTTTTCCATCCTTTTTTCTCTTCTTTTTCTTTTTGGTTGTTTATTTTCCGTAGGAAGTACATGGTAACTCTCGCTTTCGATGAATTTAAATATCGTATCTATATATCGTATCTATATATTGTATATACACATATGTGTGTGTGTGTGTGTGTGTGTGTTGATATACATAAGCGAGAAATTATTATCTTTTCAGATAATTAACATCGTACTATCACTTACCGATTATATATTCTTTAAGGTAGAAGATAGAGAGCGCGCCATTTTGGTACACGCTGGAGCCCGTCGGTAATGCAGTTATCCCATTATCGAATAATACTTTATTACACTTGACAATAATACAAAAATATCAACGATAAGAACAATTATATATTTATTTATTTATGTATTTATTTATTCATTAACGTGACAACATTTAAACAAAAAAAAGCTCCGATGTATATATTTATATATATATATATATATATATAAACATACACACACACACACACGCGCGCGCGCGTTTTGATACAGTCTTCTATAGAAAATAACGTAATTATGAAAATAATCGAAAATGTGTAATCCTCTTGTTGAATGGTTTTACGCGAACGAAATGCGTGACAGCGCCATCTGGCGTTAGGAAGAACGTATTAATCGGTTTAGATGGCGGCGAGATTTTACAGGCGCATGCGCCAGCGACCGAATACACACGCACGCACACAAACATATAAGATACGTACGTAAGCGAACGCAACAATGGCGACCTAAGGAATTGGCGTGCGTTTCTTCGCTCTCGAGATATCATTTTGACACCCCACCAGTGTTTACTCGCTGCCCCACGATATACGGTTCTATGAAGGTGAAATACGTTTGTGTTGAGGGAAAATATGTGACTTATGAAAGGGTAATACGAGATAGGGAATTGGCACGTCTTTATACGTCTAACTCCAATCTCGAAAGTTATTTAAGCGCACGACACGAATTCATGGTGTTGCTGCTCCTTGGCGATAATACTCACGGACCATGTATACCACCACCACCACCATATCGCGCCAGATTTAACGCACCGGTAAGTGTAAAACGTGAATTGATAAGCCATCGTCGTCGTCGTCGTCGAATCTTCCATTATTATATCGCTCGATTGGTATTTAATTCACATACCCACGGATAAGTCAGCCATAGTGAATGCTTTTGGAAAAATGTGTAGGTTAGGTTGGACCTAGAGAGAGAAACTGGCATCGATGCACACACACACACACACACACACATCTTATTTTTTTTCTTTTTGCTTCCTTTGCCAGAGCTTCCACACTATTTTGCCACTCGTTTTTTACCTTTTCTTCCCCCTTTTTTCCACCCCTCCCCCTTCCCTCATCTCGCGCTTTCCTCGCTTTATTTTTCTTTCATTCTTCCTTTTCTTTTCTCTCTCTCTCTTTCTCTCTCTTTCTCTGTCTATCTCTCTCTGTCTCTCTCTCACTCACTCTCTCTTCCTTTTCACGTTCCGTATTCTTTTTTATA
>OU964977.1:3197859-3200359 GCA_918808275.2 Dolichovespula sylvestris
CAGTTTTGAACGAGAGAGAGAGAGAGAGAGAGAGAGAGTGAGAGTGAGAGTGAGAGAGCGTTATTATTTAATACCGAGAACGGATATTATAGTAAATAATGATGACGTGTAAATTATTGCCCGGTGGCTTATTATTGACGATAATAATGAGCGACGAATGGCCGAAGTAAAAATTAACGATTTTTTAGAATTTAATGCGACGAGTTGTGCGATATGTTGCAGGAAGGGAGGGGTGGGAAGGGGAAAAAAAAACAAGAAGAAGAAGAAGAAGAAGAAGAAGAAGAAGAGGTAGAGGTAGAGGTAGAAGAAGAGGAGGAAAAGTAAATAGATAATGATGAAAGAAAGAGGAAAATATTTTGTACAAAACGAAACGTTAAAATTATATACAAATAAATTTTAGAGATAGACATAAAAGTGACGATTTTATTTTCTCTCTTTCGACGAGAGGAAGAAGAAAAATAGACGAGATAAAAGAGAAAGAAAAATAGGGACAGCGTAACGAAAAGAAGCAAAAAGAAAAAAAAAAAGGAAGAAAATAAATATCTCGTTTTGGATGTTAAACGTATTATCTCGAAGGTCTTTCTTTTTTTCTTTTTTCTTTTTTTTTTTTTTTTTTTTTTTTTTCTTGGATAATATACATACAACGTAAATTAGGAATGTATAATAATAGCATAATGAACCAGAATGATTTATACGTATACATACGGATATATATATATATATATATATATATATATATATATATATATGTATGTATGTATGTATGTATGTATATATATGTATGTATTTATAGGGTGCTTAAAAATATCGATCTTCGATGGTAATCGAAATCATTCTGGCAAGTGGATTGTGCCATTATTTTCATGTGTTTTTGTTTTTATAATTATTATTATTATTATTATTATTATTATTATTATTATTATTATTATTATTATTATTATTATTATTATTATTATTATTAAAACACGTAAACAATTTGCATAAAGTATATATATATATATATATATATATATATATATATATATATATATAAATATATATACTTTAAGACAAATAGTTACGAACTGAAATCCCATTTAATAATATAAAATAACAATCGGTTAGGAATTATGAACTAATAACCGATACTGTACATAATTCGAGTCGATTATGCAATTAAAATTTGTTTATATATATACATATATATATATATATATATATATATATATATATATATATATATATATATATATATATGACAAAAAGAAATCCAGGCAATAATTAATTTTGATCGCAACAGACTCGCAGGATTTGAAATAAATATATACATAAATAAGCAAGTTATTCGATAAATATATAAATAAATAAATAAATAAATAAATAAATAAATAAGAACTCGTGCTATATACGATCGAAGTTATATTATTAATAATAATCATCGTCGTCAGTTTTCTTTTTTCTTGATTCTTCGATAGAAAAAAAAAAAAAGGAAAGAAGAGAAAAGCAGAAAAAAACATTGAAACGGAGCAAATTCGTCGCAAAAATCTTTTCGCAACAATTTTTAACTAATTAATTAATTATCGATTACTAAAGAGAAGATATCGAACAAAAATTAATAATGATAATACTAACTACAACAACAACAACAACAACAACAACAATAATAATAATAATAATAATAACAAATAAATAAGTAAACAATAATAAAAATCTAATCTCGATCGTTCGTCCTTGCCGTTCGTTTTTTTTCTCTCTTCAATTTTTTTCATCCTCTTTTTCTTTTCTTTCTTTCCTTCTTTCTTACTCTTTGATACGACCGATAGATAAGTCGAACAGAACTGAACAACAACAACAACAAAAATAAATAAATAAAAAAGAATTAAATAGATAAATAAATAAGAAATAAGGTTAATAAATAAATAGATAAAAAAAAAAAATAAATTGTAATTAAGGACAACCTGAAACTCGAATGATTAATAAGATAGAAAAGGATAGAAAAGAATGAGAGAGAGAGAGAGAGAGAAGACACAAAAGTGAGAATATCGTCGGCAACTAATGCAGAATTAAATGAGAGCGAGAGAGAAAGAGAAGGATAACGTGAGAGAGAGAGAGAGAGAGAGAGAGAGAGAGAGAGAGAGAGAGAGAGAGAGAGAGAGAGAGAGAGATACAGAGCACGAATTGTATAGTTTTTTATATGTATATGAAAAAATATAGCCAATTATCACGTTTCTATTTAAAGTTTATATTAAGCGAAGATATAAGGAGAAATAAATAAATATATAAATAAATAAATAATGATAATAATAATAATAATAATAATAATAATATTAATAATATAAATCGATTTGATTAAAAACAAAAAACAAAAAAAAAAGCAGAAAAGAAAGGAAATGAAATTTTTGTCGAATTAGTATGAAAAAATTGTTCGAAAATTTTTGAGTACATTTTTATCGGCGTGATTTCTCTCATTTTGAAGCTTGTTCTTTTTTCTCTTTCTCTCTCTCTCTTTTTTTTTTTTTTT
>OU964977.1:3205359-3207859 GCA_918808275.2 Dolichovespula sylvestris
ACGACGATGAAAAAAAAAAAGAAAAAGAAAAAAGGTTTCGTTTCGACACGTTCAATTATTTATACACATTACGAATTATTATTATTATTGTATTTTTTTTTTGTGTTTTTTTTTTTTTTATAACAAATACCGGTAACCCGTTTATTTGCGAAAACAATTTTTTTTTTCGTAAGTAAAAATACAAATTTTTACGAAGGACAAGTTTTTTTCCTTTTTTTTTTTTTTTTTTTTTTAACGATAGATCTAACTCAATAAAAATTTTTATGGAAAAATTTAATTCGATATGGAATTTTTTAAATACGCAATTTAATTCGACAACAATTTTCATTAGAAAAAAATTTAATTCGACAAATAATTTGTTTTATAGGAAAATTTAATTGGATTAACAATTTTTTTTTTTTTTTTTTATAAGAAATAAAATTTGATAAACAATTCTTCAGAGAGCATTTCATTCGATCGAAAGCTTTATAGAAAAATTTAATTCGATAAACAATTTGTAATAAGTAATTTAATTTGATAAACAATTTTTGAGAAAAATTTTTATTCAATAATAATTTGTCACGAGGAATTTAATCGAATGAAAATTTCTACAGAAAATTTAATCTGGCGAACAATTTGAAAGTACAAAATTTGACTCGATGAAAACTTCTTCGTAAAAAAAAAAAAAAAAAAAAAAAGAAAAAAAGAAATAAATGAATGAATGAATCTTTTTTTTTCTTTTCAAACCAAACGAATTTCTATGTAAAACGAAGATAGAAACGAAGTCGTCCCCTTTTTTTTATTTTTTATTTCTCCTTTCAAATCATTGCATTCTACTTTATTTTCTTTTAATTTAATTTGATTTAATTTAATTCAATTTTTTTTTCTTATATAACACTAACCTCGTTCTCTTCTTTATGAACCTTAGACGCTTCCTCGCGTGCACGCGAGGCGACGGTCTCTTGGAACACGGTCGTGCCATTTTGTTTAAAAAATTGTTGATATTTATCGTCGTCAATGGACGGATATATACGACGAAAATTACCGACGTGATCGTCCTCCCATTTAAATTGTCTCTCCATATAATCCTGTTCGTTTTTTTCTGACTTCAATAAACCCATCATCGTATTATCGTTGTTCGAGCTACGACAAAAAAGAGGAGAGGAAAGAAAAGAAAAGAAAGAAAGAACAACAAGAGAAAAAAAAGAAAATGAAAACAAATTATCGCAGAGACGTGAGACATTAGTATGACGAACTTGTGAACTATGACCCTTCTTATGTCGCCGATAATCACTCGCCGTACGATCGATGATTGTTGACAACGAACAATAGAATTAAATCGTGTAATTAATTGAGACGATCAAGAAAAAGAAAAAAAAAAAAAAATAGAGAAGATAAATTACGATTTAGGAATTCTTTTCTTTCCTTTTTCTTTGTTTCTATGTATTTTTTTTCCCCTTCCATTTTTTTTCCTACCTAAAATCTTTCAAGATTACACCTTGGAGTAGCCTATCCCTAACGCGTCTTCTGTCCTCCTCTATGATCTTCCTTTTGTCGCATTGTTGAAGATTCAACATTTCGAAGGTGTCGGTCAAAAGTGACTCCTTTACGTCCTTGTCGATCTGTGCGTCTGTGTGAAAGCTGGGCGAATGATTGACCTGTTTATATTTAAAAAAAAAAAAAAAAAGAAAAAAAAATAATAAAAAAAAAAAGAAAACAAGGAGAGAACGACGAAAAGAAAATATTACGATCAAATAAATAATCAATTATGAAATTAATCGATCGATCGATCGATCGATCAATAAATACACGTAGGAGATTTTACTAACTTCCAAAAGGTATGGTCTCAGTTTCCAATCGAGTAAAATGTCGAATCCTAAGAGTTCGAAGCACGCGTTCGTTTTATCGTGCGTTGGAAAACACGTACGATAACTATGCCTTAAGACAGGCTGAGCGGCCAATATAGTTTTTATAATGATCTCGTCTATCTTATTCCATAGTTCGTCGACGTTGATATTTTTAACCCTTAACCATTTCAACAGTGTCGAGATCTTTCTAAATAGTTCGTATTAAAAGTTCATATAATAATACGTCAATATCGTAATAATCATAAATAAATCGAAATTTTATATATATATATATATATATATATATATATATATATATATATATATATACATATATTCGATTTGCAAAATAATAAAATCGTTCGTACGATTATTTTATTATTCTTACGATTATATATTTATTTGTTTATATATTTATTTATTTTAATTTATTTTTTTTTTCAAAATATTGTTCTTACGATTATTAATTTGTTCGTTCCTATATTTATTCATTATAATTTATTTTTCAAAATATTGCTCTTACGATTATTAATTTTGTTTGTTCCTATATTTATTTATTTTAATTTATTTTTCATAATATTCTTCTTACGATTATTTATTCGTTCGTATATTTATTCATTTTTAATTTATTTTTCAAAATATTCTTCTTACGATTATTCGTACGTTCGTATATT
>OU964977.1:3212859-3220359 GCA_918808275.2 Dolichovespula sylvestris
ATGTCTTTTTTTAATCTCACTTGTTCCTTCTCATTGCAATACGACACATAATCATTTCATACAAAAAAATAAAAAAATAATATATATATATATATATATATATATATATATATGTACGTAATATATGTATGTATGTATGTATGTATATAAATAAGAAGTAAGGCAAAGTAAACAGAAAATATTTTATCGATCGATGTTGACGAATCTGATTACAGAATATGGAATAGAATTTTTTTTATTTATTCCTTTATATATTTAATTATATAATTAACATTAATATATATATATATATAATTTAGATCACTTTCAGGATAATTAAACTACGATCGATTGCATCCGACGTCTCGATTAATGGAAAAGAAAAAAAAAAAAAAAGAAACAATTCTTTTCCGAACAAAACGAAACAAAAAAAAAAAAAAGAAAGTAAAAATTGTTAACAATTACGAAAGAGACAGAAATGAAGAATTGTACTCGTCAAGAACAAAACGATAAAATAAATAAAATCGAAAAAGAAAAAATAAAATAAAATAAAATAAATGAAAATATTACGTTAAATAAATACTTTCAGGACGATCGAACATCGATCGATCTATTTTCTTTTCTTTTTCTTTTCGATTAGACCACTCCGTGATAATTATCGATACACTTATGGGGTGGGACAGGGGTTGGATTATTATTTCGTAATTTAATGGGAGATACTTGCAACGTGTCCGATCTTCTCGAGATATTACCGTGCACTGCGGTATTGTGCGTGCGAGTGCTATTTCCATTTAGGTTGTTTAGCTTCAATTAGATTGTTGCGGACGTATTTAGAATTTCTGCAGTCTCGTATGCTAACGTGCACGAAACCATAAATGGGTCGACGTACCTTTGAACTTAAAGTAACCGCCCTTTCTTCGATCTACCACCTTCGTGTGTTATTCTTTAATTATCATTCTCGCTTAATTAGTTTCGTTTGCCGTTCGTTAATCCGTTACTTCGTAACGTCGAACATATTTTTTCTTTGTTTTTTTTTTTTTTTTTTTTGTTTTATTTTTCATAATTATTCCAATTGCAATATTCTCTCGACGATCGGATCATTTATCTATCTATTTATCTATTTATTTATTTATTCATTCATTCATTCATTCATTCGTTCATTTATTTATTTACAGTCAATTGTAAGTCAAGTATTGTTCGTTTTCAAACGAATTAAATTACATTCGTAATTCTACGTACGATTGAAATTATTATCACGTTTGTATGTTTTTCTAACGAAAATAATTCTATAACGAGTCTAATCGTTTCCTTCCAACCTTCTTTACCTTCTTTTCCTCGCTTTTCTTTTTGTTTCGATTAATCAACAAAATTAACAAAAATTCGGACATTTCCGTTTAGTTACAGATTTTCGATCGGTACTTGCTTCCTTTTTTTTTCTTGTCTTTATTTTTTTCTTCTTCTTCTCTCTCTCTCTCTCTCTCTCTCTCTCTCTCTCTCTCTCTCTCCAATATGCGATCGATGGGGAATTAAATCGAACGTTGAAATCATTTTCGTTAGAAATCATTGCCATAGAACAAATCTCGAGTACGATTAATCGAAATTAAACGTACCTACTTACCTCGTGCGATAATCGCGTGAGAAAATATAAACGTCCTCGAATGAATTCCCCTTACGATCCGATTATATCATATCATAAATAATATTAATGATATATAGTATAATTAATATTATTAATATTATCGATAATTAATATTATCGATCGCGAATGACGAATCGAGAGAACGCTTTACGTTACATCATAACTTACGTTACGTTACGTTACGTTACGTTACGTTACGTTACGTTTGCGTAAAATTAATTTTAACGAGTGACATATTACGCTCGTAATACGTCGGAACATATTTATTATATTTAATAATCACGTATAAAATTCCTTCGTCAAATTTATCACGAAATTCTTAACCCGGTATGTCGTCCACGTGAGATTATGTTTGCCTATCTAACGGAATCACAATTTCGAACGTTCTCTTCGTTCGCGATCGATATCTCGAACGATACCAACAACGTCCAGCGCGCATCCCCAGCTCAAGGTAAGACCGGCACCACCGTGACCGTAATTATGTATCACCTGTAATCAACGAAATCGATTAGGACATTTTCGTGTAGAAGAAATAGAAAAGAAAGAAAAAAAAAAAAAAGAGAGGAGAAAGGAAGTATAAGAATTAAAATAAAAAAAAAAAATAAATAAAAATAAAATAAAACGACGACTTCGACATTACGTATCGTACTCACGTGACACGTTTTACCGTTTCCTTTGGAATCGAAAATTTCTGACTCCAAGCGAACTTTCGATCTTCCAGGTCTAAGGCCAACCCACGATCTCAATATCTCAGCATTCTGCGTAAAACAGATCATTTTTCTTTTTGTCTCTTTCTTTTTTTTTTTTTTTTTTTTTGTTTGTTTTTTCTTTTCCTCCACTTCGTACATCGAAATTAAACGATCGGTCGACGATTGTTATTGCGTTAGTTTATTCATAGCCAAATATTACCAGATGGGTCGGACACTTTAATTCTCAGATGGGTGAAACATTACTAGATAGGCCCAAAAAATTCTTACTAGGTGGGTCTTACTATGTCACTAGACGCAACCGAAAAAATCATTAATCGATGGAATGAAAATTACTAAATGATCAACAAAAGTGTTCACGTGATATTTAAAGTGGGAGAAACATTACTAGATGGGCCCGACAATTGTTACTAGATGGATCGAATGTTACTAGACGCAACCCAAAAGATCGTTAATGGATCTAACGAAAATTACTAGACGCGATCGAAAAGATTGTTAATGGACGGGTAGAAAATTACTGGATTATCACAAAAGTTTTCAGGTGATATTTAAAGATCGATTATTATATTAAAGATCGATATTCTTCTTTTCGAGACTAGGATTAATATATTTCTTTTTTCTTTTTCTTTTTTTTTTTTTTTGTTTTACTTCGAACGGTGAAACCACAAGCTCGATGAACTATTAAACAAATATTAACTGTGAGAGCCTAAAGAGTCTTAGTGGGAGGAGAGTAAATAATTGATTTTTAAAAATGATCTATAATAATCTTTGGCCAAGCTAAGGATATATATATATATATATATGCATTTGTTACCTTTAAAGATGGAAGAATCCGATGGCATCCTTCGTGAATGTATTTTGTGTCCTTATCTCGCACTCGAAGATCGTAATCATCTTCTTGATGAGTACCGCCTAAGACGACGTTGTTTGTACTAGAAGATAAAAATAAATAAATAAATAAATAAATAAATAAATAAATAAATTATATATTAAACGGAGACAATTGGAGATATAAGCCGGTTGTTACTAACGTATTAGAAATTTCTAATTTACTTTTATAGTATAATTATAATATAATTAATTAGTTTATTATTTTCTTTTATATAATATAATTAATTTTAATATTAATATAATTCACTATAATATAATTAATTAAAAAAAAATTCCTATTTCCATTGTTCATCGATGAAACAATGCATAATAGTAAATTACAATGATAATAATAATAATAATAATAATAATAATAAAAATAATAATAATGATAATAATAATGATAGGAAAAAAAAATAAGTCGTAAATTTAAAAAATAAAACTGTATCTCAGAAAAAAATTATTGATTCGATTGGACGATTGGAAAAAAAAAATCTTTTCTTATAATAAAGTTCGTTTATAAAAATGTTTCTCCTTACTTTGGTATAATGTAATTGCAATTGTCGTCGTCCACCATGAAGGAATGCAGGACCCACGGTGCCTTTACCTTTAAGAGAGAGAATCGATAAAAGAAAATAAAAATAGGTAACACGAGGATAAGAAAATTAATGTAACAAAAGTTATACGATTAAAGAACAAATTAATGATCAAAAAGAAAGAAGATAAATAAACGGACGCCCACACAAACACAAAGACGTACACATTAAATATATATATATATATATATATATATATATATATATATATATATGTATATATCACATTTCAGATCGTGATATTATCGAGTTAAGTTTTGTTATGGTATATGTACAGGGTGGGCCAAAAGTTTTCAGACGATATAAAATATCGCTTAGCGTTTCGTTCGATGCTTCGTCGCGCAATCCTTCGCGATTATTATTGTGTAATTTTACACAATAGTTTAACGATTTGAAAAAGGATAAGGAATAGAAAATGAGGAAAAAATAATCGATCTGAGAACGTATCGAAATTGTGTCATCGTTTTTTGAAATCTCTCAGGAATTTATTTTACCTATCTAGGAACTTTCGGCATATCCCTTGTATATATATTTATTACAACAGGCACGCACACAAACACACACAGTGTAACGCATGAATTTTATGTTTACACACACACACAAATTTATATATATAATTTGTGTGTATAAGTATATTATGTATATATATAGACAAAACTCATTTTATGTCTAGATATATATATATATATTTGTGTGTGTATGTGCATAAGTATATTATATATATATATATATATATATATATATATATGTACTATATACATATACTATATATATATATTCGTGTGTGTATGTGCATAAGTATATTATATATATATATATATATATGTACTATATACATATACTATATATATATATATTCGTGTGTGTATGTGCATAAATATATTATATTATAATATAATATACTTATATATATTATATTGTATATAAGTATATTATATATATATATAGAGATATACACACACGTGTGTGTTTAAGAAATACATAATATTTACCCTAGAAACTTGACCTCTCACAGCTGTGACAGTATCGTCATTCACGAGTTCCCGTGCTCCAAGGCCACTGCAATTTATAACAATTTCATAGCCATCGTCGATCAATTCACCCAAGTCGCGAATCGTTTTTTCTTTCAATTTGCCACCCAATGCGACAAATTTGTTCGTCAGCCAAGGTAAGAAACTGGTAGGCTCGCAGGTGTACGTCACGAAATGCCACCCGTTTCTATATTTCATAGAAAGAAAAAAAAAAAGAAAAAAAGAAAGAAAAGAAAAGAAACGTTAAAAACTTTGTTTTATTTTCTCTTTTCTTTTCTTTTATTTTTAGTTTACGAAAATAAAACGTGAGTTATCGTTCCTATACCTTTCATTGAATTTGATTAACGAGTCTATATATATATAAAATATTTATTTAATTAACGAGTTCTATATATCTCGTTAATTTATTATTATTTATTATTAATTATTTATTTTTTTATTATTTTTTATTTTTATCTTGCACACGTAACCCGCGTACTTACACATAATCGCTTTTATGTTCATCGTTCAATTTTTTCAATTCGTCCACGGTTAAAGGATGTGCACCGTAAACCAGTTTGATCCATGGTGTTTCATTCGTATGGTTATCACTGGTAACATAAGTTACCGGCAAAAGGCATAGGCCAGTCTCTTTGGCCAGGCCAGCTTTCCAAAATTTTTCAAACAAACGAAATGTCCTTCCTGACCATCTTCTAAAAATACAAAAAAAAATAAAATAAAATAAAATAAAATAAAATAAGATAGGAATAAAATGAAACAAAAAGGAAAAAATGAAACAAAATTTGTACAGATATTTGGAAGAGAGAAAAATGATTGAAGAACGAGAAAAAAGATATATATATTTATATATTTTTATATATTTATATATATATATATATATATATATATATATATATAAATATATATAAATTATTATCGTGAGATATTCGGCAAGATTTTGTCAGCGCGGTCTTATCAAAGTAATTCAGATAAATTCAAGATAATTTTTTTCCTCTCTCTCTCTCTCTTTCATATATCTTTTCTTTTCGCTCGTCTTATCTTATCAAATGTTTTTATAATGGACAAATACCACGGACAAAAAAAGGAAAGAGCAAAGAAAAAAAAAAAAAAAAAGAAATTACGACGTTCCAAGAGAGAAAATAATATTTCCGAAGTAGAAATACAACGACCGATAAATTAATCATCGTTATTTATTGTCTCGATATTATTAATAACTTTTCAATCGTAACTTCTAATGCGACGTAATTGAGCAATATAAATCGAATATATATTGTGTACGATCGATACAATGATTATCGACGTATCGACGAAAATATTTGCGAAGTACAATACGATCGTATGATCCGTTTGTATCGGATATCCCGTTGATAAGTGGGAGACTTAACAAAAAAAAAAAAAAAAAAAAAGAAGAAAAGGAGAAAAGGAAAAAATAATTGAGCCTTACAAAATATTATCTTGGGGGGTGTCGCCGAGTAAAAATGGTGTCCAAAGGCCGGCACTACCGTCGCCCGTTGTGTTTGGTGTAAACAATGTCGCAAATATGGTCACTTCGTATTCCGGAAAATGTTTTTTCAACGCCAATCCACTCGTCAAACCGATAACACCTGCTCCGACGATTGCAACGCGCATATTTTTTCTTTTTTTTTTATTAATTTAACGAAGAAGAAATGTTCTTTTTTCTTTGTTCTCTCACACGAACGGTATGAAGGTGGGCCGATCGGATCGGTTCGGATCGAATCGGATCGGTTCGGATCGAATCGGATCGGATCGGTTCGGATCGGATCGGTTCGGTTCGGATCGGATCGGTCCTGGCGAATAATCACGTTTAATAATTTCTTTTTTTTTTTTTTTTAATAATTTTTGAGAGAAACGATGCCGTGACAAATTGTTGTTCGCACGAGACGACGTTCGTGCCACCACTGACGTTCTAATGTCAAATTGATAAGTACATAAATATAATGCGATGTGTCTTATCGGGAATTATCTTTTAATTTTTCTTTTTTATTTATTTTCTTTATTTTCGTTTTATTTTCCTTCTTCTTCTTCTTTCATCATCTTCTCTCTCTCTCTCTCTCTCTCTCACTTCGATTATTTACGTGGGTTAACGATTAATGAGTTCGTTATTTAAAAATCTTACGTCGTTATTACTCGTGCGGATAATCAATAAAGATACATTCATTCATTCATTTATTTATTTAATTATTTATTTAATTATTTATTTATTTATTTACTCTTTCAGTATTAATTAAACCTTCTACGTTTTAATTTGACACATTAACGAGTCGTATTATGACGCATTGAAACGTTCGGACAGATATTAAAGATGAATTTCATTCAAATTTGTTATATTTTATTTCGTAATTCGTTAATCGAACACATACCCCTTTCAAAATCACTAATTTATATATATATATATATATATATATATATATATATATATAATGCATATTAATATATACACATATGTATATTACAATTTATTTCTATTTATATAGTAAATTATATTCTACTTGAATTAATATTTATAACTTTACAATTATTATATAAAGTATTATTATTATTATTATTATTATTATTGTTGTTGTTGTTGTTGTTGTCGTTGTTGTCGTCGTCGTCGTTGTAGTTGTTGTTGTTATAAAATTATTATATAAAAGTTAACGAATTTAATTGAAAACAAA
>OU964977.1:3225359-3255359 GCA_918808275.2 Dolichovespula sylvestris
GTACAAAACAAAAAGAAAAAGGAAAGGGCAAAAAAAATTCAATACTCAAAAATTTATATTTTTTATATTTAGTTTATTCCTCCCCTCAGGGTTTCGATGGCGCTTTTTTAAAGGAGCGTACCCGAACCTCTCACAACCGTACATAAAACCTTATAACTAACTTACAATTATCCTACATATATCATTCAAATTAAAATAAATTAAAACCAAACAACTAAATAGCTGATCAAAATAACTTAACGTAACATAAAACAATAATAATAAAAATACAACAACAAATATATATATATATATTTAATTGAAATTAAATTAAATGATTAAATGATTAAATGATTAAATGATTTAAATGATTAAATTAAATTGAAATAAATTTTAATATTAATTTAAATTACTTATCAATTAATAAATACGTATATTTCCTTTTCTTTTCTTTTTCAGTCTCGTATAAAAAAAAAAAAAAAAAAAAAAAAAAGAAACAAAAAAATAAAAAAAGATTCGTAAAAACCCCTTTAACGTTCGATGGATTTAAAATTCGGACGAGTTTGGTGGCCGGTAAATTGGTACGTTATATTGCCGATAGAGGCGCTAGAAGACAGTATATTATTGTCGTCGTTGGAGGTTCTACGATCAGTTCAGTTTTGTGGTTCCTACCGGTGTTACCGACATCTTATTAACGCGGGATAGAACACAAAGGTGAGAAGAAAATTATTTTACTTTCGATAATTTTATCAACTCGTACACGAGTAACTTAAGTTAACGTATTTCGCTATAAACCTTTTTACGTTTTACGATCGTATCGGATCCAACATTCGATTAGGATAATAATGTTTAACGTTATTTCGGAAGAAAACGTGGGTAGGAAAGGAACAAAAAAAAGGACGTGAATATCAAACCGTTAAGCTTCCGTAAACTATCGCTCGCTATGATTGGCGCTTCGATCTAAAACGATCATATATATGTATTTTCGATATTTTTGAATAAATTTCGTGTAATTTTCACAAAAAAGAAAAAAAGAGAGAAGAAAAGGATTACTTATCGATATATATTTCGTATAAACTATTGACGGAAAAATCTTTTCGATAATTTTCAGGAAATTATCATCATGGATTTGCAAAATTTTTGTCGAAAATTACCAAAGATCGTAAGTTTTATTATTATTTTATATTTGAATATGTACGTTCGTACATTGTTTAAGATTCCATAGTTCTTGTCTCTTCGTTCCTTTTCCCTTATTATTATTATTATTATTATTGTTGTTGTTGTTGTTGTTGTTATTATTTTTTTTTCTTTCTTTTTTTCCCCCTTTATTCCCATTTTCAGGAATTACATGCCCATTTAAGCGGTTCCATAACATTACCGACATTGAAGAAGATATACCTAATGATGAATACGGAGATTTTGGAAAACACCGAACTCATGACATTCGAAAATTTCGTACAATCTAAGACGGCGGGAGATTTGAAAGAGTACGTATCAATTATTTCGCTTTATTCGATCGATTATTTAATCGCATACATGGATTATATATTAACGTTAAATGATTGATTTAAATCGTTAACTTTATTTGATTAATTGTTAATTATATACAATCATATATTTTAATCGTTAATTAATCGTCAATTTCATTTACGTCGTCGCGAAAGACGTTAATATTGATTTGGAAGGACTTTATATAAAAATTTTTCCCCTTCTCTCTCTCTTTCTTTTTTTTTTTCATCTTCCCTCCCCTTTATTATGTCGTTATCCTTATCCCTTTGTTTCGTTTCATCCTACTTGCCTGTCGCGTTTTCGCTACGTCATTTTGTTTTCTTCCTTCTTTCTTTGTTTCTTTCTGTTCTTTTTTTCTCTCTTTCTTCTTTCTTCCTTTTTTTCTTTTTTTTTTTTTTTCTTTTTTCTTTTTTACAGATGCTTCCAATTATTCCACGTAATACATTCGTTATTAGTTTGCCCTCAAGCCATTTATATCGCTACGTGTGACGTAATAAGGGAATTCATGGAGGACAATGTTATTTATTTGGAATTAAGAAGTACACCACGAAGCGTAGAGGGAAAAATGACGAAGAGCCAATACATCGAGGCCATGATAAATGCCATAATGTAAAAGGAAAAAAATATATTATAATAATATTAATAATAACAATAATAATAAGACGGATAATTTTTTAGATTGTATAAAAAAAATTTATATATATATATATATATATATATATATATATATATTTATTTATTTTGATTTATTTTAATTTAATTTAATTCAATTTATTTGATTTCGTTTGTTTTTTATTTTACATTAATTCAATTCAATTTATTTGATTTCGTTTGATTTTATTTTAATTCGATCGAATTTATTTTATTTTGTTCGATTTTTATTCTATTATAAATTAATTCAATTCCAATTTATTTCGTATGTTGTAATTTTTATTTTGTTCCCTTTTTTTTTTTTTTTTTAATATGTACACACATATATATATATATATTTTTTTTTTTTTTTTCGTTCCAGCGTATCCAGACAGACTTGTCCCGGTATAATCGTCAAATTGTTAGTGTCAATCGATCGGGCACAAAGTTACGAGAATGCCAAAGAAAATTGTCGTTTGGCTATAGATTATTCGGTACAACATCCGGACATAGTAATAGGAGTTGATTTTAGTGGAGATCCGGTTAAGGGAAAGTTTTATTACAGGACTTTCCAAGAAGCGCAAACAAATGGTTTAAAAGTCGTAGTACATTGCGCGGAGGTATATATATATATATGTGTGTGTGTATATAAATATATTTGTATATATTTATATCTATATACATATTTATATATTAATAGATTATATGTATATATTTATAACGATAATTTATATATATATATATATATATATATATATATATATATATATATGTACGTATGTATACGAATTTATATATGAATCTATAATTTATATTAATTTTTATAAATTTAAAATTAATATTAAATATATAACTATTCGACAAAATTTTCTACGTCCGTCCGTAAATTGTTAACAATTCAAGATGAAAACGTCTATACATACGTACACACACATATACATATATATATATATATATATATATATATATATATACATACACACACAAATATAATATGTACATATAGGTATCTTAATGTATACGTACGTTTACATAGGTACGTAACGATAAGGAGACATCGGAAATACTTAAACTACGTCCAAATAGATTAGGCCATTGTACCTGTATACATCCTAACCTTGGAGGCACGGTTTCCTCATTTGATTGTTTACGCAAATTACAAATTCCTGTTGGTAAGTAATATTTAGTTACTTCTGACAGAAAACAGAAAAACGTTTCTTTCCGTTTTTGTTTCCTGTTTTTTTTTTCTTTTTTTTTCTACCCAACAGAATTGTGTTTGACATCGAACATTAAATGCGGAACCGTACAATCGTACGAGGATCACCAATTCAAATATTTGTATGAAAGTGGCCATCCAATATGTATCTGCGTAAGTATGATACAATTATAATGGACGATTTCAATCGAAATTTATTTTCAATAATGTCCTTCAAATTCACACCCCTCAACCTCCGCAACACGCGCGCGCGCGCATATATGTAAATTAGTTAATATATTATACAAATCTAACGTATGACTTTTAATTCATTTTCAAGAACATTTGCATATGAATATTTATAAATTAATTTTCTTCTAAATTAATTTCGTTAACATTATCATCTTTGATCGGCTTCGGTTCGTTTCGATTGATTCGTAATTTAATAAAAATTGTTTACTTTGTAAAATATAAAAAATATAATTTAAATAATTTAATTAATTTCATTAATAATTATTCTAAATATATATATATATATTAATTTAATTAATTAATTAATTAATTAATTAAAATAATTTATATAAAAAATAAAAAAAAAATGTAGGGAAATCTCTCTTTTCGAACATTCACATTACAAATTTTTATCATTCAATTATTTTTGTTCGTATCAATTATTGTTTCTTATTTATTTATTTATTTACTTCTTTTTCTTTTGTTGTACAGACCGATGACAAAGGAATGTGCAACACAACGCTGTCGAAGGAGTTCGAGATAGTCAGTACAACGTTCGATCTTAAAAAGGAGGATCTCGTAAATATTTGCAAATCATCGATAGAGTGTTCGTTCGCCAACAGGGACGAGAAATTAAGGTTACTTATTATTTTAAATGATTTCGATAAAAAGGGTAAAACTTTAAGTAAACATCCTTGAGGAGAATCCTTATCGAGCGATTAACCATTGTTTTTTCTTTTTTCTTTTTTCTTTTTTCTTTCATCTTCACGAAAGCAACGTAAATTTGTCGTCAAATCGAATCGAACATTATGAATTATCCGACATATTGGACGAGTTTGTCTCGTTCATATTAAGTCAAAATGATGAAAATGAGAGAGAGAGAGAGAGAGAGAAAAGAAAGAGAGATGATAGTTTTCAATCGATGACGATGACAATTTTTGAAATAACGTTACAAGTGATGGTATAGGGGAAACGTATTACTTTTGTAACATTATCTCATTAACGAATGAAAATCATTCTACTCTATTCTAATCTATTCTGTTCTATTTTTTTCTCTTCTCATTTTGACCATGATCACATCGATGATGTTCTTCGAAGATGAAATAAAAGAAAAAGAAAAAGAAAATCAACCTCTTCCATAGAAGAAAATAAATGATAATGATCCAAGACGGATTTGTCATTTATTCGAAAAGTCCTGTTAAGTGTACCTGATAAAGTAAAAAGAAAAGAAAAAGAAAAAAAAAAGAAAAATATATATATATATATATATATATATATATATATATTATAACAAAAACACATAGCGAAACTATATTCAATTAATTCAATTAATTTTCACTTAAAAAGAAAAAACAAAATTTTTTCCCTTTCATCTTCACTTGCTGCGACCGAAGATGAGAAAAAGAGAAGGGAAAGGGAAAAAAAGAGGGGGTTGTGGGGTGGGGAGGAGAGGGGAGACATTGAGCGAGAAAATTTTTGAGACAGAGAGACACACAGAGGGAGAGAATTGATGCAGAGAACAAAAAGAAAAAAAAAAAAGAGAGAAAAATTCGTAAATAACAAACGAAATTTAAAAAGAATTGTAATTAAAAAAAAAAAAAAAAAAAAAAGAAAAAAAAAAGAAGAAAATAAGAAAGACGACGGAGTCAAAGGATTTTCGTTCACAGCTGAAATCGATTCGATGCATTCGTTCTTGTTTTTTTTTTTTTTTTTTTTTTTTTTTTTTTGCATTTTAATATTTCCCTCTCTTTTTGTTCGTTGTTTTTGTCGTTGTTGTCGTTGTCGATGATGTTTTAAAATCATGAACGCAACCACGAAATAATATATATATATATATGTGAACAAAAAATCTCACGTTGTCGAATACTCGGTAGATAATAAACGAGCGGGATTAGAGATTTAGAGATTACTATGGTTATTATTAATGTCGATTAAAGTCACGAAAATATATATTCAAAAATATAGTCGAATTGATAATCGGATATTATATCGTCGTTGGAACGATATTTAACAAATCCCTTTTTATTTTTATTCCTTTACATTTTTTTTTTTTTTTTTTTTTTTAATAAGAGATATCGTTAAATGTCGTGACGAAAAAATTATACAAACACACACGTGGAAGTGTGTTTGTCCAAAAGTAGTGAGAGAGAGAGAGAGAGAAAGAGATAAAGAGAGAATGAGAGATATTTGAATTAAACGAAAATAATAATCGTTTAAATTCAATGTACGGACGGAATGTTAATTTATTAATTCAATATTAGGTCATCGATCGGAGGTCATTAATTTTTGAACTATTTTTCATTAAGGTCATCAATTTTGGAAATATTTTGTTTCTATTAAAGTCAACGAATATATAGAGAGTTATTCGTATCTCTGAATTTGATCGGAAATATAAACTCACACGAACACAAACGATTCTCGTTGGAATATTTGTACGTTAACAGAGAAATGACCTTGTAAATGATTCTAATATTAATTAATATTAATATTAATATTATTTATAAATATATTCATATACTTATATATATATATATATATATGTTTATATCAATATAATTATATAAATACATATTGTATATACATATCATATATATATATATCGTATATATCACAAATCCCAATAGTAACAATAAAGAATAGTTTAACAGGTAATTTGTTAATATTGAAATCAAACATCTGACATTACAATGCGATATATTCTTTCTATACACACATACACACCCACACCCACGTATATATGTATATACATATGTATAATTAGATTTTTATATTTTCTCGTTGTATCTTTTTTTTTTTCTTTCTTTTTTTTTTTTTTTTTTTCGTTTTTATTTCATATTATTCGACAAATTGTCCCACGAGTTGCCAATATCTCACAGCACCTTATTACGATTTGTGAATAATTAATGAAAAGAAAAAAGAAAAAAAAAAAGAGGAAGAAGAAGAAGACAAAAAAAGAAAAACGAAGAAAATCAAAAAATCCACCCCAAAAAAAATTCTCTCGTCCTCGCTCTCAAGTCTCTCCTCGCTAAACGAATTTCTCTAATTTTTTTTTTTACTTTTATCCCTTTTACTCGCACTCTTTATTACTCCGATCCGTGATCTTTATTCTATTCCTTCATCTTTCATTTTTCACTTTTTTTTTTTTTTTTATTATGTCTTCATTCCTCTCATTTCTCATTCGATTTGGACATTCGTCCGGTCGAATCTTTTTTTTTTTTTTCTTGTTCTTACCGGATTTCCCGTATTTTTTTTTTTTTTTTTTAATCATCGAGGAATCTTATCAACCTGAACGTCACGATTTAATACAAAAATTTATTCGGACATACAAATTTTACTCCTTCCAACTTTCGCTCGAGCATATTTTTTAAATAACAGTTTTCAATTTATCGTGTTCTTTTTTTTTTTTTTTTTATTCTATCTTATTTAAAATTAGTTTTTTTTTTTAAATCTCTTCTCTCGCTCTCGCCACCTTCTAAACTATTATTATTATTACTATTATTATTATTACTACCGAGTAACCGGACAGAGTTTCTTTTTCCAAAATTTCAAAATTCAAAATTTTGACTTCGTCGTTGAACGTGCGATTGTCAGCTTGTCGAATAGTCGTCCGATTTGTCCTTGAAATTTCTTCTACGATCTTATTCAGCACTTAAGGAAAATAAAGATTATGAGAGAGTCGGGAGAGAAGACGCCGAAACCCGCAAAAAAAAAAAAAAAGAAAAAGAGAAAAAAAAACAAGACGGAGCAAACACCAAAACCAAAACAAAAAAAAAATAAAAGGGAAGAAGAATCAAAAGAGAGAAAGAAAAATGGGACGAAGTACGAAATGTACAAATGCAAGAAATAACAAAGTGAAAAAATTAAAAAAAAAAAAGAAAAAAAAATTAAGGAAAGAAAAAAAAAATAGAAATCGACTACGCTTAATAAAATCGCGATCGCGCTTACATCGGACGGTTTAATTAATAACAAAATTAATAACATCTTTTCTAATAATCCTTGCGTGATGATGTGAAGAGAAAAAAATTCTCGTGAATTTTTTATATCCGGGAGAGGGGGTAACGACAGTGATAAGGGGGCGGGGAAAAAAAAAACATAATGAAGAAAAGTAAAAAAAGGAAAAAAAAAAATGGTCAACGAGAGTTCGCACCTTTTTCTCTTTTCTCTTTCTTTGCTTTTTCCAAATTCTTTTTTTTTTTTTTTTTCTTTTTTTTTCCCCTTCATCCATCTTCCTCGCTCTCGTTCCCGAGATATTAATTAATTGTATTCAATCAACACAGCGCTAAGGATATTTCGTCGATGATACGTTGAGAGCTATCGCGTTTTTATTTCCACATTTCATTTTCACTTTCATTTTCATTTTTCTATTCTATTCTTTTCTTTACTTTTCTTTTCTTTTCTTTTCTTTTCTTTTCTTTTCTTTTCTTTACGAATAATCTCTCTCATTTCTACTTTAATTTTTCCATTTATTTATTCCCATCACATTGAAAAGCACCATCGCGACGATGATCACGATGTATAAAAAAAAAAAAAAAAAATAAAAAAAAAAATGAGTAAAAGAGAAAAAAGAAGAACGAAACAAAATGAAACAAAAAAAAAAAATTAGAGGAAAAAGAAAAAGAATACAACATTCTATGGTCGTCGGATCGATAATGAATAATATATTACATTTTACAAAGGACAATCGAAGAGATCGAAACGGAATCTATTAATTGATTTTTTTTTTTTTTTCTTCGCAAAACCTTCATAATGACGATTTATTTATCGAACGCCGACGATTGGAATTTTGCATTTGTCGATTGTAATGAAATTGAAATTGTATTATAAATTGTGCTTTATAAGAATATTCAAGGTTCATTATTATTGGACGGTGAATTCGAAATCGATTGTTAATGGAAACTGAAAGGGGACCGTTAAAATTGACGAATTCGATTTTTTTTATACCAAAAAAAAAAAGAGAAGAAGAAGAAAAATTAGAAAATGACCAAAAAAAAAAAAATAAAAGGGGGAGAAAAAGAAAAAATTGAAAATTTCGGCATAACAATTTTAAACCAAAAAAAAAAGAACAAAAACAAAACAAGATTGAAAAACAATCAAATTTGTTATCGATGGACGTCGTATTATTAATCCTATGGAATAAGACTTTGTCGTCGTTTCAAGTCGTCTGAAATGCTTACACAATCATCGACTTATTACGATTTAAATTCGCGGATTAGAAAATTGAATGGATCATTGATGAAGTTTGATTAAAAAAAAAAAAATAAAAAAATAAAAAATAAATAAATAAGAAAATAAAAAAAAAAAAGAAATAAAAAGAAGAATTGGAAACGAAAGTTTCCTCATATATATATATATATATATATACACACACATATATATATTATATATTTTTTACATTTTGTAATCTAATTATCTGTTCCGAGCTCATGCACTTGATCGATTAGAAATAGATAAAACATTTAATGTAAGTGTATATATATATATATATATATATATATATATATATATATATATGTATATACATAAAATATAAATGTCCACATAGATTAGATTTTTATTTCTAACATCTTTCTAATCGTACTAGATTAGGGGATGTTAAGAAAAAAAAAATCATCTAAAATTAAGGGGATAGGGGAGTGTATAGCTGACTAAATGGACAATGACTATCATTAAATTTTTATATATGCATATGTACTCATATACGCACGTATATATATATGTGTGTGTGTGTGTGTGTGTGTGTGTTTATATATATTTTTGTTATATATATATATATATATATATATATATATATATATATATATATACATGTTATAACTATTTTCTATTTGGACACGTGTTTTCTTTTATGCGATTAAATTATTCACGATAATCCGAAAAAAAATGTAAAAATATGATAATCCAGAAAGCTATCATTGTTTTTTGAAATTAAGAAAATATTGTAATGATAATAATAATAATAATATATTATTATAATATATATTTAATATATAATAATATATTATTATTATTATTATTATTATTATTATTATTATTATTATTATTATTTCTTTTATATCGATGTCTTCATAATTGATGATCATTGATTTCATTAAATATTTATAATATATCTTCTGGGTGTACATATATGTGTGTATGTGTATATATATATATATATATATATAGTATGACACACGAATTATCTTAATATATCTATTATTGTATATTTTATATTGATCTATTTAATTTATATACCAGCGTATCTTGATGTGATATTTATCCAAACTATTTTTAATAACTTATGATAATTATGATTGTTGTAATAATTATACGAAATGGTGGTACCTTCGGGCGAATAATAGGATTAAACTAAAGAAGAAAAAATAAAAAAAAAAAGAAAGCAAAGAAAAAAGCAGCGATATAAAATAAATTATAAGAAACAGATAAGGGGGGAAAATAGAGTAAAGAATAAAAGAAAACAAAAATAAAACAACAACAACAACAACAACAAAATAAGAAACGACGAAACGAAAAGAAACACGATGTTAACGAATAACTAGGGAACAATTTTGTAACAGCGACAATATCTTTTTTATTCTTCGAGAATTATGTAGCAAATTGAATTCAATACATATGCGCATCAAAATGAATTTTTCGTTGTAATTATTATTATTATTATAAATTTTACAAAAAAAAAAAAAAAAAAGAAAACGAAGATAAAGAAATGTAGTTTTAATTGAAAAAATAATTTATATTATATTATATTATATATATATATATATATATATATATATATAAACGTGTATATATAATATAATTAAAAGATGCTATATGAAATATCGGGTTGACGACTAAAATGATCGCGGATTTTATCGATAGATCATTATTTAAAATATTACGTGTAATTGTACGTATAAAATATCATTAGTTACAATAATCATTGGTTCCAAATTTTGTGAAATTTTCGTCATCTCGACGACTATGCTCTCGATCGTCGTCGCTTCGATCAACTTACGCCATTTTGTTGTACAACGATGATTCGCTCCGTACATGTCGTGAATCAGGTGTCCAAGGTCGTCGAGGAAAGCTCGCTTTTTCTTCGCTGCAACCGTGTTCGAAGGTCGCATTCGTTTATGCGATTTTCATAGGTAACCTCTGTTGTATTCCTTACATCGGGATAGTCTCTTTATCATTCGATTCAATCAGATCTTTATTAACCCGACAAGAAGCTTCGATCGCGTTCTTGAAACGCGTTTTAATCGCATTATTAAAACGCGTTTTAATAGCGTTCTTGAAACACGTTTTAATGGATGGCTCGTTGTCGATTCCCATGGTGTTTTTATAGTACGAGGATTGAACTCACTCGTCGTCCAGTCGTCATGTTTGCACGATACGTTAAGTTAGATGTGGGTTTGATTTTATGGGATCCCACGTAACTCGCGACGTCGATACGAGTTGAATGATTAGAACCCAAATTTAAATAGCACAGTGTATCGCACAGTGTATTACGCGATAGTATCGCTGCGATGTATTTCTCTAACAACGATGTACGATTGATTGGGTTGTGTTTCTGATTGTTTTTGAGGAATGATAAGACTACAGCGTTCTGTATGTTGCGTCAGTCTTTGAGTATGTAGCTTCAGCGTTCACTGTTCACTGCAACGATGTTTAGATTGTATTGGATATTTCAGATCGAGACAGTGATATTGGTAAGATTAGGAGTCCGCGAATTTTTTGAAGGATCCCACGTAACTCGCGACGTCGATACGAGTTGAATGATTAGAACCCAAATTTAAATAGCACAGTGTATCGCACAGTGTATTACGCGATAGTATCGCTGCGATGTATTTCTCTAACAACGATGTACGATTGATTGGGTTGTGTTTCTGATTGTTTTTGAGGAATGATAAGACTACAGCGTTCTGTATGTTATATCAGTCTTTGAGTATGTATCTTCAACGTTCACTGTTCACTGCAACGATGTTTAGATTGTATCGTATACCTCATATTGAGGCAGTAAGACTAGATTGTTGTACTGGCGAGTTCGAATGCTTGGTTGCGACTGACTGTCGATTCCTACCAGAACTATCCACGAAGACTTCGATGAGATAGGAGTAGGGGTCGATTAGGGAGGAGTTTTTAAGTAAAAAGTACCTGGAAAAGGGATAGCAATATTTTTAATGATTGTCCCAGGAATTACCCAGGGATTACTTTTATGGCCCAATAAAAATATATTAGCCGTTAAGTGAAAGTACTGCTTGGATACCTGAGGTTACGAAAGTGTGCGTCAACACACACACAAACGCGCGCGCGCGCGCACACACACACACACACATATATAGATAATATTATTATGATTGTAGGGTGTATATATTATACACATATTATTGTGATATTTACATCATTATATTTTATTCTTTTTTTTTTTGTTATTATTATGTGTACATTATTATTTATATTATCATTTATATTATTATTTTTTCATATGTATATATAATATTATTATTTTTATTATCATGTATAATCCTTCATCGCATTAATTTCAATGGCGTAGTGTGATTATCGTTATTGATAGATTTCGTTGACGGCCCAGTCGAGTTATTTTGTGCGTATAGGACACCTTTGTATGTGACACCGTGTAGTTCTAGGCAAACGAATACGCTATCTTTTTCTTTTCCTTTGGAAAAAAAAAAGAAAAAAACAGAAAAAATAAAAGTACGAGGAAATTAGATGCGTTTCTTTTTTATTTTCTTCTTCTTCTTTTCTTTTTTTTTTTTGTTCTTTTTTTAACGTAGAAATTTTAACGCGTGCAAAAGGGTAAAAACGTTTGTGAGCTATTGTGATTGGTTAGTTGAAATGGAAACCATTCAAATGCATGGTTTTGCTTGGATAGTTGAAATAGAGACGACTTTTTTTTCTTCTTATTTCATGCAAACTCCAAACGAAGGGATTTCTTTGCATATTTTGAATCAAAGACTGCGTCCGTCGAATCGAAAAGTGTTAATAAATTAACGAATTAACGAGTCAAATTTTATTAATCGAATTAATACATCGATAATTGGCGATAGAAAGGGGAAACGTCCGAAAGAAAATTAAAAAGAAAGAAAAAAAAAATATAATGTATAAAACGACTTGAATGATTCGATTAAATGAAATAAAAAAAAAAAAAAGAAAAAAATAAAAATAAAAAAGAAGAAAAGAAATGGTAAGAAACAAGAAAGAAGAAAGATAATCGATTGGAAGAGGAAGAAGAAAGGGAGAAATAAGTTTAAGAGCACGATCGGTGGAGAAGAAAAGAAAAAATTAATTAATTACAATCAATGTTGAATTAATAAATTAATAAATAAAAATTAAAAAATTAAGAAATTAATGAATCGATAAATTAATCATTCGATAAATCAATAATTGGCGATAAGAAAATAATGGGGAAAAAAGGGAGAGAAACGTCCGAAAGAAAATTAAAAAAAATATATATATATATAAACGACTTGAATGGTTCAATTAAAAAAAAAAAAAAAAAAAAAAAAAAAAAATGAAAGAAGAGAGATGATCAATTGTTAAAGTAAAGTAAATAGAAACAAAGAAATAAGTATAGGGTCCATCTATGATAAGTGAAAAAAAAAAAAATAATGGAAGAAAAACAAATTAAGAACAACGAACAATAATAATAAAAAAGAAAAGAAAAAAAAGAGAATGATTACATGCCTCGACTGATAATATTGAAGCGAGTTGGGGTCGATGTTACGAGACTTCGTTCGGCAGAAGGTGGACTATTCTCGTCGAGATGTCTTTTGAGGGATGGTCGTTTTAATTCGACATCCTTACTGGTTGATGGAGTAGCACCGTTGACAGATGACAATGAACTTGCTCTGGATGATCTAAAATTAAATGGGTCAAACAAAGTAAATTAAATTTAATTAAATTAAATTACATTACATTAATATTTATATATATATATATATATATATATATATATATATATATATATATATAAATATATAAAAAGAAAGAAAGAAAACGAACGACTGAATAAAATTATCGTCAATTTCGTATCGAACGTTTCGAGTTTAAATGTATTAAAAATAAAATAAAAGAAAATAAATAAATAAATAAATAAATAAATAAATAAATAATTAAGCAAATAAAATTGAAGAAATTGAAAGGATGGGACAATGAGAGTGAATGAATAGATGGATAAAAAAAATAAATAAATAAATAAACAAAGGAATGTAATTGAAGAAATTGAAAGGGACGGGACAATAAATAAATATATAAATAAAAAAAGAAATAAATAAATAAATATAATCGGTCACTCACTTATGATAAATATTCTGATTCGTACGTAGATCATCGGGTGGTATAGTTAAATGTTGCATTGGAATTTCTGGTGTATTAGCTATTGGTAATAATGGTGGTATTGGTACATCATATCTATTCATTTCTATTATCTTACGATATTCGTCTACAAGCGCTTCGAAATTAGGCACCATGTTAGCCATTAAATCTGTAACATATACATATATATATATATATATACACATACATTATATATTTATATACATACACATAAATATATTTTCAATTCTTTTGTTCTGTTTTTTCATCGAAATCATATTTTCGTTTTAATTAAAAAGAAAGGAAAAAATATTAACGATACATCCAACACGGATAATAAAACATGTACGATCTAAATCGATCAATTTTTCTTTCTTCAATTTTTAGGTTCGTTTGTCTTTTTTTTTTCCCTTTTTTTTTTTGTTTTGTTCCTCTTTGACCAAGCGTTAAATCTCTAATCTAAAATAGCGATCGAAGGAGATCATTTCGAAAAATAATAAATGTTATGAATATCGAGTTATTATATTATAAATATTATTAAATGTTACATATGTATATACATATATATCGATTGATTTTTTTCATTGATCTTTTATAAATGACTAACGTTTGAGATTGAATTATTCAAATTATTCGATTCGAACGGTGAATATTTTTGTCTTTTTTTTTTTTTTTTTTTTTTTTTTTTTTGATAGCCATTCGTATAATTTCTCTGACTTACACGGATTCGGTACTGGCATCGGATGATTAGGATAATGAGGAGGTAATGGCATATACGGTGGTGGTATCGCGTATTCGTTCAATCGTTCTGACGATTTAAGAGCCAATGCCGATGGTTCCCTCGATTCTGATAATTGTATCCGCCTCTTTGGTTCCTCTTCGATTAATTCCGTTGGATCCTTGTTTTCATCAATCTCGGTACGTTTACTACGATTATTCTCGATTGCCGTCATAAGTTGAAAATAATTCGAGAATTTTAACCTCTCGCATTCGTAGTCGTAAAGATATCTTATGTATCTGAAATAACGTATATACGTATATATTAATTCGTTATTATCTTTTTCATTTTTTTTTTTTTTTTCGTTTACGATTATTAGAAATATTAGATGTCAGATAGGATCTGACGATTTCTCTGTGCACGCTCGAACGAGAATATAAAAAAGATATATCGACGATAATGATTTATCATCTTTTCGATCGATCGACAATATTACGATATTACGTTCGATTATCGAAATATTTGAAAATAATATATTTCCTATCGCAGCGATTATTTTCATTGTTTAATACTTTCCTGTCGATTAATTTGTTTATCAATTTAATCATTTGTTCGTTAATTAAAACAAATTGTTGCGTTTAATTAATTGCAATCGGATCGATGATATTGTTACTTCGTCGAAAAGAAAAATGAAAGAAACAACAAAAGGGGAAAACAAAATGCAGGATGGTGTCCAAATAGTGTAAGACCAAACTTGTATACTACGCACTGATGAGATCATATGTATGAGAGGAAAAAAAAGTTCGTAGGAACTTATGCCACGAAAAATGTTTCCCATACGAAAAAAAAAAATAAATAAATGATAGATTTCTTTGCGGTAACACCTAATATATATATATATATATATATATATATATATATATATATATATATTAATAATTTAAGATTAATTTTTGATTTGTAAGAAAATCTCCCTGTAATATATACGATGCAATATATACGATGTAATATATACGATGTAATATATACAAAGAAAGAAGAAGGAAAAATTTATTGATTAATTAATTAACCCAATAATAAATTATTAAGAATATTTATAAATTAAGAACCAGTTGTTAGAAGGAATAGAAATGAAAAAAAAAAATATATATATATATATAACATATAAATAAATAAATAAATAAATATATATATATATATATATATATATATCGATGACTTTTATGACGACAAAATTTTGCAGCGTTTAGACGATCATTAAAACCCACCCCTACCCCTCCCTCTAATCTACCTAACGAAGGGTCTCGCGACGACCTTGAAAGAGTGAAAAAATTACATTTTTTTTTCCCCTAAACTCATCCTTTTTTTCGTCGGGTTTTTAAATTTTGAACGTTTCGCAACAAACGTGGACGATCAGCGAACACGGTAAAAGCGTGTACATGAGGATATATATTTATATATATATATATGCATATATACAACGATGGAAATGGCAAGAGTGGAACGACAGGGTGGAAATCCGTGAAACGTGAAGCATGAAACATGAACTGTGAAGAGGTACGAAGCGTGAGGCGTGAAGCGTTAGACGTTAGGCGTTAGACATGAAGCGTGAAGCGTGAAACGTGAAACGAGAAGAGTGAGTCGACGAGGATATATAAACGAGGAGGGGGGAGTTTAACCACTTGCACAGAAATTATTTGCGATATATATATATATTATATATATCATACTATCGTTACGAATATATAAACAACGTGTATAACAAATCGATAATCGTACAATATTTCATATCACATATGAGAAATGATATTATGTACTGTATGAAGCTTTATTATATATTAAGAACAAGTTTTTAGAAGCGATAGAAAACAACAAATATATATATATATATAATTTATATATGTAATATATATAATAAGTATTGGGTAGTTCGGAAAGTTCGTGCCGATTTTGAATGAAAAATTGAAACATATAATAGTATAAATTATTATTATCGTTAAAATATTATCGGCACGAATAATTTCCTGCATGGACCAATATTTATATATATATATATATATATATATATATATATATATATAAATTTATATATTTATAATATGTATAAATATTTATATGTAAAGATTGATTATAAATTAAGAACAAAGAAAAAAAATATATATATATATATATAACATATACAAATATTTATATATAAAAATTTATATATATTATATATATATATCTTACTTACATGTCGCGCAAAACTAAACCACCCTTTCTTGATTTAGTATGAAGATTGAGCTCCTTCATGATATGCCGCCAATATTTCTTGTTTATTACCTTGACCAGACCACCACGTTTTACCACTTGATTATATAGATCGTAAAGATCCACTATCTCGTTGATGAAAACCGGCATTTGATAGATCGGTGTGTCTGTAGGTATGGTAGGTTAGGGTCGGGGGGGTTGAGAGGGAGAACAAACAAAAAAAAAAGAAAATAAATAAACGAGCAAATAAATAAAAAATACGAAGTAAAAAAAAATGAAAAGAAAGAAAAGAAAAGAAAAGGAAAGGAAAGAAAAATCGCATTAATTTTTATCGTTAAAAAAATAAACATATATATATATGTATATGTTTCCATTTTTTTTTTTTTATAATTCCAACTATTTTAATATCCCAATTAATATCTCAATTACATCTTCATGTTACAAATTAATATTAACACTTGAAAATTTCAAAAAAGTAAATAAGAAAAAAAGAATATATATGTATATCTTTTTTTTTTTCACAATAAAATAAATATGTCGTAAAATGGGATATACATTTTGTCTGTTGGTTTATACGTTCAATCGTTTGTATTTTTCCTTTTCTATTCTATTCTACGACGAACAAATAATTAATAACAATACTTACCCCGTCTGGCCATGAAATTGAATAGATCTTTAAGAAATTGTTTGCGAACCGGATCGTCGTCCCTGAGTGCATACATTTCCCTCTACAAAATGAAAACGTAAAAAAGAAAACATTAAGGCAGAAAAAAGAACGAAGAGAAAGAAAGAGAGAGAGAGAGAGAGAGAGAGAGAGAGAGACATATAAAATCATGATTGAAATAATTCATATAATTATAATTATACGTGACGATGATAATTGTGGTTGTAAATTAGTTATCATAGAATTATCAAGACGACGTTTAGCGTATCATCTGGATCATGACGAGGAACAAGAGAGAGAGAGAGAGAGAGAGAGATGGCTGTTCGATGGTGGGGGAAGAAGAGGTAGGGTGTAAGAGGTAGGCTGGTTAACATGTGTTTACACGACAGTGTTATGTAGCAGGCGACCTCAAAACCAATGTGAACGTTTCTATTTGTTCGAATACATCTCTCTCTCTCTCTCTCTCTCTCTCTCTCTCTCTCTCTCTCTCTATCTCTATCTATCTCTGTCTCTCACTTTAAAGAGCTTAAAGTTTATGGTTACGAAAAGCGAAGATAATTTTCGAAAGCATCCGACGTTCGGTAGGGAAATGGAAATAAAGAATGAAAAAGAAAGGACAATGGAGAGAGAAGGACAGAGAGAGAGAGAGAGAGAGAGAGAGAGAGAGAGAGATCGTCGTATTCGTTTCAAAAGAAATCCTCAGGATGTTTCAAGGACATTGGACATTGGACATTGGACATTTTCCAGGAAAACCTTTTCGTACTACCTGTGAGAATTAATTGCAAATAGTACGACGATACTAAATCGAAGTTTCAACTTTCATACTGACCGTTCATCATCAATCATTATGATCATTCATATGAAACAATGTCAATCCCATATGTGAACGTATATTTGTTCATTGCTTTTTGTCTCTCTCTCTCTCTCTCTCTCTCTTTTATTTTTTTTCTCCTTCTTCTTCTTCTTCCACTTCTTCTCTTTTATTTTTATTATTTATTTGTTCCTTTTCTCTTTTCTTTTTTTTTTTCTTTTTTTTTTTTTTTTTTAAACACGTCAAATTAATATGCATACTATGTCGATTTATTATTATAATTAATTATCGTTTCGTAAAACGATTAATTAGGATTGATTAATTTAATTATCGTTTCGTAAAACTTTTCTCAATATTAATATTTAAGAGATAGAATTTTTTCATTTCCCTTATCCTTTCATTTTTTTTTTCTTTTGCTTGGTTGCCATCTTCCACACTCACACGCACGCGTATGCATTATTATTATTATTATTATTATTATTATTATTATTATTATTATTATTATTATTATTTATATAATCATTTTCGTTCGCATTTTACAAATAAAAAATGTTAGTTCATTCGTTCAACGGATTGTGTCTACGTTTCATTAATTAAAAAAAAAAAAAAAAAAAAAAAAAAAAAGAGAAGAGAAAAGAAGAAAAGAAAAGAATAGAAAAGAACTAATAAATAAAGGACGAAAGACAAGGACAGAAACTGCAGTAAATGTCCTTGTAGTTACTTAGGTATACCACTAAGGATAATGTAAACGTACCCTAAGCGAGGTAATATTCTTTTTCTTTTCTTTTCTTTTTTCTTTTTTTTTTTTGTAAACGAAAGAAAAGAAAAGAAGGGCCGAAGCTCTCCCTACGTCTTTCGACAATGAAGAGAAAGAGAGAGAGAGAGAAAGGCCACCATCTGTCAACCACATGACTAATCATCCTTCTCTCTCTCTCTCTCTCTCTCTCTCTTTCTCACTCCCTAAATCAAGACCATACGTTAACTTATTGTCCAAAACCAATACCATATTATTTATCGTCATACTAATCGCCAAATCGTAATTATATCCTCGTCGTCATTGTTGTCTCATTTAGAAATAAATAAATTTAAAAAAAAAAAATATATATATATATATATAAAATAATATAATAATTTGAAATTAATAATTAAACAATAATTTGATCAAATAATTTAATCGCCTAACGTTGTTCAAATATTAATTACGCGTTTAAACGAATCAATACTTCTTTTACCTTTCTTTTATGTTTATATATATATATATATATATATATATATATATATATATAATTAATTTTTATAATCAATATTTATCAATAATCTGATCTCGTTCCTTTCGTTATGAGATAATATTTTAATAATAATTATTTATTCGTTCGACGTTATTTATTGGCCAAATTAAAATCCGAATATGCAAACACAAACACACACACACACACACACACACACACACACACACACACACACATGCATATCTATAAAGAATATGTCATAAAGAATGGAATGAAAGTGAAAGGTGAATGTGGGTAGGCTCGTGCCAAAGCCTATTATCAGCATGGGGTCTTTTTTTCAATGAATGGGAGAAAGAGAGAGACAGAGAGAAAGAGAAAGAGAGAAAGAGAGAGATGGAAGAGAACCCATCGAGCGAGGGACGACGACGACCACCACCATAGTGACCGGTAACCACCTTATAAGTCTCGCTTAATGGTCACCCTTGGTTGCCCTTTAGCTTACCTTTTTTTTCCCGAACTGACAAGGGGTTGCCCTAAGATGAGTGCCACTGGCAATTGGGTGCTAAACATAGAAAGTCCCACTTGACTTGGGATCTGACAATAACAAACAAACTATTCGAAAGGAGGAAAGAGAGAGAGAGAGAGAGATAGAGAGAGATAGATAGATAGAATAATAGATGGAGAGAGAGAGAGAGAGAGATAGAGTGAGATATCTCTATCCTTTTCCCTTTTCTTTTCCTTTCTTTTTTCTGTTCTTTTCTATTCTTTTCTTTTCTTTTTTTTTTTTTCCAATTTTCTTTTTCCTTCATTGCTCTCGCAAAATCCGTTAGATCCTCTTTCCCTTTTATTAGACCTTCGTAATATTCTCCCTGGTTGTCATTATTTTAAAATATTAATTTTAATATATAATATTGTTTTCAGGACGTTATTGTTTATGTTATTATTTAATGGATATTATTTGTTAGATTGGCAAGGATAAAATTTGTGTGCAATCCGCCTTTCTCTTCCACTAAGAATTTCATCCACGACTATTTGAATATTTTGTCTATAAATTTGTTTATTATTTATATTACTTATATTCATTATTTTTATTATTTTTATTTATTTATTTATTTATTTATATTATTTCGTTTAAAGGAATGTATTGTAATATATGCGATTTAACGTTAATATATTGATCTTGATGTATAATAGATATTCCTCTTTTTTTTTTTTTTGTTTTTTTTTTTTCTTTCTTTCTTATTATTTTTCTTTAAATGTATTAATATTTGATTTAATGCGATATCGTTTGTAAAAATTGTAATAGATTTTCTTTTCTTGTTCATTTGTTTTTCTTTTTTTTCTTTAAATGTATTAATATTTGATTTAATGCGATGTCGTTTTTAAAAATTGTAATAGATTTTCTATCTTTATTTTTCTTTTTTTCATTTCATTCAATTCTTTTTTCTTTTAATGTATTAATATTTTTGAAACGCAAGTGAAAAGTTTCGGGAGGTTTCGTAAATTTTGTAAACACGTGTTTACACGTTTTCTCTCTCTCTCTCTCTCTTTTTTTTCTTCTTTCTGTTTCTTGGATTAATTTTGCTCCATTTCGTTCGTCTGTTCGTTAAAAAAAAAAAAAAAAAAAAAAAAAAAAAATATTTTACGCTCGTACGTGTATAACTTCGTTATTAATTTCTGATTGAAAAGCCATTCGATTGAAAAAAAAAAAAAAAAAAAGAAACCATTGCGAATTGTTAACGGATATTAATTGAAAGCTATGAAAAGGCTCCAAAAAATAAAAGAAAAAGAAAAGAAAGAAAGGGAAAGGAGGGGGAAAAAAAAATAAATAAGAAATATTACTAAATTCGAATGTAGATGATAGATATTATTAAATGTGAAACGTTAAATCTCGTTAAAGTTTAATTTAACATATCGATCATAAATATCAATTATCTCTATTAGAACAATCTCGAGTAGATTATCATAGAACGTTATGGTACAATGTGGAATCGATATTAATATTAGAAATCAAGGAAACAAATCGAAAGTGAAAGTGAACGGAAAGCAAGACAAAAACAAAATGTAAATACACGCACATACATGTACATACATATATATGTTTCAAATATAAATAGTTCTAAATCCCTTCTAAACATATCTCGATATAATCTCGTTCGATCGAACAACGATCGTAATAATACATGAAATAATAACACGAAATAATAACTAGAAACAAAAAATAAAAAAAAAAAAAAAAGAAAGAAAGGAAGAAAAAGAAGTAATAGAAAAACGTAATGACGTCACTGTAACGAACACGAGAAGTTCAAAATATGTATATATGAATGTAAATGTAGATGTATATACATATATGTAAAATATATATATATATATATATATATATTTACGTAAAATGTAGATGTATATATATATATATATGTGTGTGTGTGTGTGTAAGCATACATATATGTATGTAAAATGTAGGTAAGCATACATATATGTATGTAAATAGTAGATACGTTTATATGTTCGTTTGATTTAACAAAAATCTAAAAGACATATTTTAAATAATATTTTACAATTCAATTCGAACAGTCCGACATGTAATGATTTAATATTACAATCTATTTCTTTGTAATATCTAGGCTTTGTATTATTCTCGTTACACGCACACATATATACACACACTCGCACGTATGCATATATATATATATATATATATATGTACACACATATATAAACATATATATATATTTATATATCCGCAAGTAGAGACTCATTTTTTGGCAGGAAGAAAAAACGTCCAAAAAAATAGAAGAAAAAAGAAGAAGAAGAAGAAGAAGAAAAGAGAGATAAAAGGATGAAAAAAGAAAAAGATCGATTCTTACCAAAATCGAGAGTTGCTTAGCCACACTGTGCATCTGTGTATGTGTACCAAGTGTCATTGAACGTTCCTCGTCGTCTTCGGTCAGTTCAGAATTTTGATATCCCTCGGACGACGTCGATTCTCGATCCTTAATCGGCGTCGATCTTTGCTCATTGATGAACTTACATTCATCGTTTTCTCTCGAGGTAAATCCTTGACTCGTACTCGGTATAGATCCTCGATTTACCAACTCCGCGAATCCACGATCGCCGCCTATGATAGATCACGATTAATCGTGATTAACGATCCGATATAAATATATATACGTTTAATGATCGTTAACGTTCTATAGATCGAAAGTTTTATTGATTACCGATCGGCACGGATGATCCATGATTCGTCGTCGATGGGTAGCCATGATTTTCAAGCCGTGGATATTCTTGACTATCCACACGTGAAAATCCGATTGGAAATCCTCGACGATCCTCCGTATGGATCGGCATAGATCCTCGATTTAAATCGGGCGTGGACGTTCTGTTTAACGTCATCGTCGAAGATCCACGATTGACCATGGACGAAAATCGACGATATTCCGACGATATGGATCCGTGATCGCTACCACATCCTTGATTTACGTATTCTTCATCGTCGTTAGGCGATCCACGTTCCTCATCGATCCTCGCCAATGCTGCGCGATTATTTTTCGTAGATCCATGCTCCCGATCGATCAAGGATTTTGGATTATTTTTTATCGTTGACTTAACGTTCGCGGAAATATTATAGTTCGGGTCGTCGTCAAAACCCTCTATATTTTCGTCGCTCGTTTCCATTGCGCACAACGGCAATGGTTCCTTGTTTTTAACTCGCATTTTTTGAGAACAGCTTCAACCGGCGCCTCCGGTCGTTCGAGATAACAAATGATGATGACGATGATGATTAATTAAAAAAAATAAAAATAAAAAAAGGACGATTCACTGCCGCGGATAATAATGTTCGGAAGGAACGGGGTTCTCGTCGGCCCTTATTTTATTTTATTTTATTTTATTTTATTTTATTACTTTTTTTTTTTTATTTACTAATCCAACGTCACAAGTTTATATATATATATATATATATATATATATATATATATATACGTATATTTTCTATTTTTCTTCTTTCTTTCTTTTATATATTTTATTTGATTATTATTTGCCCTTCCTTTTCGTTTTATTTTAAACAATTTTTTTTCTTGTCGTTTAATATGTATATTTGTATATATATTTTTCTTTTTTCGTCAACGTTTCTTTTATATTATTTCTTTCTCTCTCCCTCTCTCTCTCTCTCTCTCTCTATCTCTCTCTCACTTCCACTCTTTTCTCTATTTTTCCTTTGTTTTATAAAAATATTTATATATATATATATATATATATATATACGTATATGTGTGTGCGCGCGCGCGTGTGTATGTATGTATGTATGTGTCTCCTCACTAATTCGTTAACTAATCAATGAAATAATTGTCACTTTTATAATGCACCTTCCTCTGGCCTTCCCAAACTCCTTTCGAAATTACGTCGTTCGATAGAAAACAAACAAAAACAAGCAAACGAACGAACTAAATTCCATTTAAAATAAAAGTTTCCATATAAGTATGTATATCTATCCTAATACTAGTATACTCAATATATAATTGAGATAAGTCGACTTAATTAAGAATGAGGATAAATCAAAAAAGAAAAAAAAAGAAAATAAAACGAAACAAATAAAAATAATCAAAAAAAAAGTTAGAAGGTGAAGAAGAAGAAGAAGATGAAGTTGAAGATGAAGAAAAAGAAGAAAAAAAAGATGTGCCAGTCGTGAAGGATGACAGGTGGGGGATGGTAGAGTATATATATATATATATATATAATATACACACACAAACATACACAACCGCGTGAAACGAAACAAAATAAAAATCAAAGAAGAGAAAGAGAGAGAGAGAGTAGAAGAAAACGTCAAAAGTTCGAAAGTTCACGCTGCGCCGTCAACAGTGAGACTGATTGGGTAGATTCGAGCGACAACGAAACAAGGATGAACAGATTAAGATTGGGGAGGGGAATGGGGGTGGGGGATAAGAAATAGGACGACGATAATTCTCCCTCATCTTCTTCTAAATTTCGTTTCTCCTTCTTTTTTTCTTTTCCTCCCCACCCGTCTCCCTTCCGCCAATGCCGTTAAGCGTACATTTTATAGGATTGTTTCGATTGAAATCGTATCTCTTTTTTTCTTTTCTTCTTCCACTTTCTCCTCCTTTCTTTCTTTTCCTTCGCACCAATCGAAAACACGATACTTTATTATTATTATTATTATTATAGAATAAAAAGAGGGACGAATCGAGAGACAACCAATGACACGTGCGCACGCGTTCGCGTCCACTCGCGATCTGACCGCGGTGAGTGCAGCGTGTCGCTTAACGCTGGACATTTCCCCCACCCCAATGACCCTACTAGCCACCAGCGTTGGCTACTCGTTGACGCTCGGGTAGGGGGCGTGGCCTACGCGGTTCGACCTGTACACCACGCCTGCCAATCGTTAGAGTTTGTAGAACGACTCGTATCGTATCTTACGTGGGTTTATAAAGGTACAATTTTTCTTTTTTTTTTGTAGGGTTTTTATTATTATTATTATTCTTATTCTTCCTCTTCTTCTTCTTCTTCTTCTTCTTCTTATTATTATTATTATTATTATTATTATTTCTTTTTTTTCATATTAAATAACGAATAACGAGACGCGATCCAAACGAGTACATTTGATGAGACGGACGATGTCGTTCTCGAGGATTCGTAAAGAATCGAGAAAATTTGATTACATTATGACGTCAAGGATGAGATTTGTAGTTATAAACGTCTAAATGAGTATCATTTTTTTTCCCTGCAAATCTCATCTTCAACGAGTTAATAATCGATCGTTGGACGTCAACGATCGATGATCGATATCAAATATTGATTTTCTTTCGTAAAGAGAGAGAGAGAGAGAGAGAGAGAGTGGAAGAGAAAAAAAAGAAAAGAGCAAAAAAAAAAACTGTTAATCCTCCGTTCATCCCCAAATTATTATTATTATTATTAGGTAAATCTGCACGTTTATTATTATTATTATTATTATTATTATTATTATTATTATTATTATTGTTAGTATGAGTATTAGACGAATCTGCACGTAGTATTATTAGACTCATCGTTCGATCGTTTGAAAAAAGAAAAAAAAAGAAAGTAAGAAAGACAAAAAGATGATATAATTTTAGAACGATGACGATCGTTAGCTCTATAATATTATGGATAATGATAAAAATTTGTCATCAACATATATCATTAATAACATCGAAAATCCTTGAATATTACGATTTAAGTATTGTCCTTAAATATTACGATTTAAGTAGTAATCCCCGTGGGATTAATGCTGAACGAGGTATTAAGAGATTAAATGGACGAACAATACAAGTTCCTTGGGTACTTTCTAATCTGAGAATTTCAAAGATATTTAGGTTTACGACCGGAACTAATTATTTTTCATGAACATCGTCATACGAACGATCATTGGATTAAATTATAATAAACTTTCGTAAACGTTGAAACATTCGTAAAGGAAACTCGCAAGATCGCGATATTTTCAAAATTTTAACTATTTCTTTCGAACGTAAATAAAAATTTGTCAATATTCAATCCGAAAGAACGCTTAACAATATATATATATAAAATAAAAAAGAAATTGAAAAGTTTTTCGACTCGAACAATCGAAGAATTGGCCGTCGCGATTTTATCGATTAAAATAACTATCTAAATAATCTAACGTACGTAATAAAAAAAAAAAAAAAATATATATATATATATATATATATATATATAAAAGATTAGACAAAGAACGATCATCGTTGTTGCGATATGCACTTAATAACAATGGTTGATATCGTCGTTGCTATATGGACCTGATTAAAATGTTTAATCTTTGCCGATTAATAACACGTTAACGTTTTTATATTTGTCGCTCGTAAGTGGATGTCGAACGATAGTAAACAATCGTTCTGGTCGATATAATTTCCGATAACGTACACTTAATTTATATCTTTCAATCTATTTTTAATTTATATCATATTATATATATTCTGTACTTTTATACATTATTACATTTTATATATTATATTTTTATTATAATTTTATATAAGTATGTATGTATGTATGTATGTATGTATGTATGTGTGTAAGTAAAAATATTATTCAATTGAAATTTGAACATACAATCGAATATTTATCGATCGTAATGTATCTCGTTCATTGGCACGTGTAATTCGAATGTATGAAATTAAATCGTGCAAAAAAAAAAAGAAAAAAGAAAATTAGTAACATTTGAAAGTGATTTGAAGTCAATGATAATTACATTAGTTTGCCGCTAGAGGCGCACGTAGTATCTATATTATTAACCATAGTCGATTCTCTATCGACAGAACAGTTCGATGATTGGTGTCGGTATTTCACATTTGCAAGAAACGAACATTTAGAAACAGGGGAACGAAGGAAACTTAAGGTAAGCGACAAATTATATTCTTTCAATTTCATTTACCGTGAGATGCGTTAGAGGTTACGTTTTTATGTAACGATTTTTATATATCGAACGATTGGATTTATTCGAGCCACTTTGATTTAAATCATGCGTTTCGAGGAGCGTTCGATATTTGGAATAAAATTATTGACGTAATTATAGAAAAAAAAGGAACAGTCCTGATCACAAATTCGTGTATATATAAATATATAAATATATAAATATATATATATATATATATATATATATATATATATATATATGATTTTATGTCGACAGACATATCCATAACATTTGTTTTGGTATGTAACAACAATGTATGTCATTTTCAATGATAAACTCGTTTATAATAATTATCTTTTAATAATTGGTAATTGTAATTAATTATTAATATGTTTAATAATATCTTTTTTGATATATTTATATATATTGAGAATATATTATGTAAATTAGTCCATTAATTAACGCGTATACATGTATATTTATATTTATATATATATATATATTAATATTAATTTTATATGATATTGTAAAACAATTCATTCTCTCAAAGATTCATAGACTTTTTTTTTTTTTTTTTTTTGATAAAACGTTTACCAATCTGTATTATCTCCCGATCGTCGGTAAGAAAGTTATCTGTAGATGATTATCGACCGAGTGTCGACCTAACCAAAAAGATGATAAAAACGAGATTTGTAGGTTATCTGACATGATATATTCATTCGTTGGCCGATATGTGCGTTAAGAGAAATAATAATTGAGATTATTATCTTATTTTAATTGAACGATCTCGATGGGAAAGAAAATCAATGATTTTTTATTATACAAATATTTTTCATTGGAGGAAAAAGAAAGGAAACGAAACGAATTTGTTTATCGTTCACGTTGATTATGTGGCTTATTATTTATATAATTAACGAAAGAAAATTATAGAAATCATTTTATTTTTTTTCTATCTCGATCATCTTCATGAAGATGAAAGGAAAGCTTGTCTAAAAAAAAGAAAGAACAAAAAAGAAACATAATCTTTGAAAGCAGAAAGAAATTAATTGAATAAGAAAGCGCGCACACACCCACACACACACACACATACATATATATATATATATAAAATTCAAACATAGAATTGATATTTAAAGAAATCAGTTTATTTTTTTACATTTTCATCATTGAACTGATCTATAATAATATAGTAGTCGCGTAAAACAAAGTATAATTAAACGGAAAAAGAAAATAATAATAATAATAATAATAATAATATTTATAATAATAATATTTATAATAATAATAATAATAATAATAATAATAATAATAATAATAATAATAATAATAATAATAATAATAATAATAATAATAAAACAAAAATAGACCTCCGCGTCATCAAATATTCGGTCGAACGTTAAGAAATGTGATTGAATATTTGCGTAGTATGAAGCTAAATAATTCCATAAAATATTCCTAGTAAAATTACTGACCAAACTTAAGAGACCGAGGCTGACAATTGATTTACAAACAATGATTTACGACCGATGATTTGCGAATAAAATAAAAAGGAATAGAAAAAAAAGAAAAGAGAGAAAGAGAGAGAAAGAGAGAGAGAGAGAGAGAGAGAGAGAGAGGACAAGAGAATAGAATCGTACATACATATATATATATATATATATATATATATATATATATATATATATATACACACACGTGTACGTGTAATCTAAACAAACTGGCCTCTTCTTTCTAAATCCTTATCGTATTTGGATTTACAAAATCGTTGATATTTCTTATAAATGTCAAAAAAAAAATCATACATACATACATACATACATACATACATACATACATACATACATATATATATATATTTTATTCCAAGAAAGAAAAGTCATCATATTAATCATGAAATTTCCCATACCGTCTGTACATTCCATTGGATGCTTTCAAACGTAATATCGATGATTATTGGACGAAATTATCATCACAATATACTACATCCATATTTACATTTATATATATATATATATATGTATACATACATACATACATACATACATACATACATACATACATACATACATACATACATACATACATCTTATACATCTATATATGTGCAATATAAATGTACAGATTAAGATATTACGTCATAGATACCATTTTAATTCCACTAAAATCGACGTTATTATACTAATACACGTACACACACACACATATATATATATATATGTATCTGTGTGTGTACATATATATATATATTGATTCTATGCAACAGTTCTCTTCGGTTACATACATATACGTACACGCGACGTTATTAATTATCGACATGCCATCATTTTCAAGGTTCTCATAGTAGAAAAGTAGAAAGAAGAAAAAAAAAGGAAAGGAAAGAAATAGAGAGAGAGAGAGAGAAAGAGAGAGAGAGAGAAAATACCGAACGACTGTAAATCGTGCGTTCAAATAACGCGACTCATTCGTTGCGTGTTTTCTACGTACGGATTACGAAATATTCACTTAACGATCTCATCCTCTTATATTGTAAACGTACAACGTACGCGATATATATTTCAAAGAAAAAAAAAAAAAAAAAATAAGAATAAAAATAAAAATAAAAAAGGTAGGATGAGATAGAAACGAAAACGTTCTGAAATCAATGTACGCAGGAACGACCCCAATCGATATCATTATTCGAACGCACGATACGACACTCGCCTAACTATTTCTATCCCTTTTCTATGAAAACATTTGTAGATATGATTATGTCAATTATCAATAACGTCGCGTATAAATAAACGTAAGACTAAGGACTATATAACATGATCGCCCAACATCGTTATATACACACACAAACATATATGTATATATATACGTTTGTATATATATATATATATATATATATATATATATATATACGTCGATCATTCTGTTTTAATTGATTTTAATTCGAAAAGATTTATCGTTTTGTCGATTCTTATGGAATTAACAAAGCATCTATTACACACACACACACACACACACACACACATATATATATACATATACATATATGAATAGATGGAAGAATGAATAAGACAGAGAGA
>OU964977.1:3260359-3265359 GCA_918808275.2 Dolichovespula sylvestris
ATATGAAGAGGGGCCGAAAAATGAAGAGAAAAAAAGAGAAGAAGGGAGGAAGAAAAATGTACGAACTGATAAACTAAAAGAAAGAAATGAGGGATGAAAATCAAAAGACAAATGAAAAGAAAAAGAAAGAGAAAATGAAAAAAAAGTTGGAATGAAAATTTGCGCACAACAGCGGCGACGATTATATCTCAATTGTCGGGGGGGGGGGGGGGGATATATGTAGCGAAAGGGTCAAATATACATATGTATATATATATAAATATATATATATATATATGTGTATGTATAATACGTTTACATAAATTTAGGTTATATTTATCGATTATTAATTATTAATTATTATTATTATTATTATTATCATTATCATTTTCATTTTCATTATCATTATCAATATCATTATCATCATTATTATTATTATTATTATTATTATTATTATTATTATTATTATTATTATTATTATTATTATTATTATGAACTTACATTGTACAACAAAAACTTGAAGTTAACCTAAATTATGTTTATCATTTGTAATATATAATGCATTCACGATGCAATGCTCCGTGATGTCTTTCCATTTTCGTTATGTGTCAACGTCGTCGTTGATGATGATGATGATGACGATGTCGTATTCTTCGAATCCGTTTGGGCAAATAGTACTCCTTGATATGTGACACCGTTTAGTTCTACGCTGACCACCAGGGAATTTTCACCATTTTTCCCATCTACGTGTAAAATAAGAAAGAAAAAAAGGATAGTAATTCGGGAAGTATATATATATAAATATATATATATATTTTTTTTAATTCAATTTAAAAATTAAGATAGGAAAATAGATACATTTATATATATATATATATATATATATATATATATATATATATGTATGTATGTGTGTGTATGTATTAATATATTTTGTTTTTAATTTTTATACATAACATTTAATTTGAAAAAATTAGGAGAACAAGAAGCTATAAACAAATATAAATCTTAATATTGTTTGTGTCTTTTTATATGCTGACAATTTTTTCTCATTTTTAATTAATTCAGAAATTTTCATCAGACTCTTTTTTTCTTACCTTCAAATTTTAAGTATGGAAATAAATAAAAAAGAATATGTGTGTGTGTGTGTGTGTGTGTGTGTCGTGGAATTGCGTTGCACGATAAAAAAGAAAAAAAAATAGAAACTTTTCTTTCCAAATCATCTCGTTCGTTAACTTTACTAAAGATTCATGAAAGCTAAGAACATAAATAAAACGAAATAAAGGGGGGGAAAAAAAAAAGAAATTAAAAACAAACTGCAGTTAAAAAATTCGTCAAGGTTAACGATGAATAATTCTATGATATATCAATGAATTTACGTTATTCGTTACGAGGAAGACATTATGATCGAATTTGCTCGATATGTAAATTGAAGAAAAAAAAAAAAAAAAAAAAAAAAAAGAAGGAAAGTAAAACGAAGAAAAAAAAAAGAAGAAAGTAAACGGAAATAAATAAATAAATAAATTAATTAATAAATTAATGAGAATCAACAAATCGACTCTTCGATACATTTAACGATATTCATGCCGCCGTGACTTCACGCGTGTCATTTTAATGTTATCGCGTAATCGTGTATAAAAAAAAAGAAATAAAAAAAAATAAAAAAAATATAAGAAAGATAAAAAGATGACAAACAAACAAACAAACAAACAAAAAGAAATGATATTATACATGCCTCGATTGCAAATCTTGATGTGGGTTCCTGTGGAAGTAGAAGGATTTTTATCAGGTGGGTTATCCTCCTCGCAGAGTAGTCTTTTAGCGGCCGGTGGGCCTTGTTCATTATCCTTTCTAGTATGAAAACTGCTGCCAGACGAAAGTGGACTTGGTCCGGATGGCGAGGAACATGCGGGCGAGGACCTACAATAATAATAACAACAATAACATTCATTAAAAATAAATAAAATAAATAAATAAGCGACAAATGAAGCGTGGGCAAAAAACGAAAGGTTCCAAATTTAACCCCCCCAAAAAATAAATGAGAATGAATGAACACGTACGTACGAAAAAGTGATAAACAAGCAAGCCAACAAATTTCTGGATTGAATATTTGACAGAGAAAAAAATTTATAAAAAAAACACCATAACTACCAATAAAAGCCATGAAAAAAAAAATATATATATATATATATATATATGTCTCCTCACCTAAGTCCAAGATCCAATGCCTCTCTTTGCGGTTCCGGGCTTGACGCATGTTGTAACGGAGATTGTGACGTTTGCGGTGATAAAGGTGGTTGGTGTATTACTGCCGAATATATGGGGTTATTATTTCCGTACATTCCCCATAGGGTTAACCGTGACATCTCGTAACCGCTCGCATTCGTGTCTTTAGGTGGGGTCGACGAGGGTGGCGTTGAACTTCCTTGACGATTAATCATTGGTGGCGGAGTGCCTGCTCCGGCGTTTCTTAATTCCTTGTTTAATAATTTTACGTATTCGACCATACGCGCCTCGAACTCGGATGGCGCCAAATTTGTCATAGATACTGTCAAACGAAAAGGCAGATTGAAAATTATCAATTCATTGCACCCACCTTCCATTCTATTCGATTCTTTTTCTATCTTCGAATTAATCATATTTAACAAACGAAAAGAAACAAAAAATAATTATATAATTGTTAGAAAACAATTTATTATATAATTATTAAAAAATAACAATATTAAATATATACTTAATATTTATATATATTTAATTTTTTTCTTTTTAATTTTGATAATAATATTAATATATTAATATTATTATTTTTATTAAACTATACACATTTATATATATATATATATATACAGGGTGTTTTAACTAAAGGAGGCCGCCTAAGTATTTTCTTTGTTTTTTTTTTTTTTTTTTATACTTTGAATGATTTGAAAAGAGGTATGTTATAAATAGTTTATATATATATATATATATATATATATATATATATATTTATATATATAGTATAATATAATCTTATAAGCGGCCTCCTTTAGCTGAGACACCCTGTATATATATATATACATAACGACGAAATTTAAATTCTAAGAAACTTCATAATCTTAATTGTTTTCTAAAGAATGAAAGAAAAAAAAAAGAAAAAAAAAAGAAAAGAGAGAGAAATGAAGTAGAGAAAATTCTATCGAAACGAAACAAGTATAGTATTTTAGAGATACTATATAAATATAATAAATTTTTTATTTCTTTCTTCAAACAACAACAACAACAACGAACACTTCAGATTAAAATTATAATAAGAGACTTTTACGTTCGGTCGTTCTTTTTACAAAAAAAAAAAAAAAAAAAAAAATATTTAAGAACCTACTCGAAATATCAGATTAAAAAAAAAGAAAAGAGAGAGAAATGAAGAAGACAAAATACTATTGAAACAAAACAGATATAGTATTATAGATATGCTGTATAAAAATAATAAATTTTTTATTTCTTTCTTCAAAAAACAACAACAACAACGAACGATTGAGATTTAAATTGTAATAAGAGACTTCTACGTCCTTCTACGTTCTTTCTCTCTTTAAAAGGAAAAAAAAAAAAGAGGAAAAAAAAATAAAATAAAATAAAATAAAATAAAATAAAATAAAATAAAATAAATAAAATGAAATGAAAAAAGAAAAGAGAGAGAGAGAGAATGAAAAAGAATCCACCACCCTTCCCCCCCCCCCCCCGACCCAACAACAACAAACGAAACCAATCAAAATATTTAAATAGTCAAATACGAATTCTTTCGGATGATGTATTATAGTAAATGAGGGAAGTATTGGAAACGGTAGCACTGTAATAGAAAATTGGGACGAGGGTTGTATGAGAGTTGAAAGAAGAAGAAGAAGAAGAAGTAGAGGAAGAAGAAGTAGAGGATGAGGATGATGAGATGGAAGAGTAGAGATGAGGAGGAGTAAGAGGAGTAGTTGGTGGAGGAGGATGAGGAGGATGAGGAGGATGACGAGATAGAAGAGGAGAGGTGAGGTGGAGTAAGAGGAGTAGGTGGTGGTGGTGGTGGTGGAGGAGGAGGAGGGGTAGGTAGGGAAATAGGAATGCTCGTTAGCAAGAGTCATCCGTTAACGCCTGTCTCTCGAAGGATCGTACAATCAATTACGTCTCCTCTCTCTCTCTCTCTCTCTCTCTCTCTCTCTTTTTCTCACTCTCTCTTTCTATCTATCTATCTCTCTCTTTCTCTCTTTCTCCGTCCGTCTAACACGTCATCGTTGTGGCTTCTAACTAACGATTTAAAATAAACTCGATCTTTCTCTTTCCAGCTCTTTTGTGTGTGTATGTGTGTGTGCGCGCGCGCGCGTGTGTGTGTGTGTGTATCTATATCTATATCTATATCTATATCTATATATGTATAAATATTTTTTTTTTTTACTACTTTGATGAAATGTCTTATCTCTCTCTATCTATCTATCTATCTATCTATCTATCTATCTCCCTTCTTCTTTTTATCATTATTATAATCTTTCAATTTGAATTCGTTATCCTTATTTTCCTCCGCCGCCCCCACCCCCCCGACCGCTCTGCCGCCTCTCCCGGTCCGCCGCCATCTTTAATTACGCAATCGAACAACACTCATCGAGATATCTCGTTTATTATTATTGTACTTACAGGTCGGGGGTTGGCTCAACGGTCCCTGGGGGTGTTGAGCGTGGTGCGAATGATGGTGATGGTGGTGGGACATATTCGTGTGAGCTGAATGTCCGTTAACCAATGACTGTCCAGCTCCGTGATGACCCGCCACCGCGGTCACCAATGACAGCGGTGACATTTGGGCACGCATCGCCAGCGAGCCCGGTTGATTCCTTTGGACCAGGCCCTCTGCGGCCGGTCCTGCGGCAGCGTAAGTTCCGTAACTGCTCCTGCGGCCCTCACGACGGTTACCGTCGATCGCTGCTTGAAGTTCCGCAGGAGTCGATAATCGCCGTTTCTCGCACTCGTACGGGTAGAGATATTTCATGTATCTGAAGAAGATATTTAAG
>OU964977.1:3270359-3280359 GCA_918808275.2 Dolichovespula sylvestris
GACGACGTACCATTCGAAGATGAAAAAGCAAAGGAAGGCTGCTCGACGAAAGAGATATTTAACATGGCGAACGTGCTTCTTCAATCCTACGAAAATGTAATAAAGAGAAAGAGAGATGGACACACACACACACAGAGTGAGAGAGTGAGAGTGAGAGAGAGAGAGAGAGAGAGAGAAATAAAAGAGAAAAAGAGAAAGACAGAGAAATTGAGTGAGGGTTGGGAGGAGTAGAGGTAGAAGGAAGACGTCAAAAAAGGGGAGACGACGATGGAGGGATGAAAAAGAGAAGGACAGAAAGATAAAACAGAAAGACGATGAGACAGAGAGAGAGAGAATGATGGTTTCTAATTCGAATTAAAGGAAGACCATCTCTCTCTATCTCTATATATCTCTATCTCTTTTCCTCTAAGGTACATATGCTCGCGAAAATAACTTCTCAACTCTCTCTCTCTCTCTCTCTCTCTCTCTCTCTCTCTCTCTCTCTTTCGTGGTGGGCGACGAGAACGTCTCGAGACTCGATGGCACATCCATCATTCCTCTAACCGGTCATAGGAACTCTGAATGTCTTGCAAAAGAAGGAAAGAGATGGATAGATAGATAGATATAGAGATACAGACAGAGAGAAAGAGAGAGAGAGAGAGAGAGAGAGAGAGAGAAATAGAATAAGAAAAAGAGATTGGTGGCGATCGAATCGATTATACCGTCCACCTCGTTTCACGCCTCGTATATGTACGTATGTATGTATGTATGTACGTATTTATAGTATGTATTGTATATATATATATGTGTATGTATGTATGTATGTATGTATGTATGTATGTACACTATTATAACTCGAGAAAAAGTTAGAAAAACCTGTAAGAGAATCCGTCCAAATCCGATTACACGGTACGTTTGTCACCGTCCGTTTTAATCTTTTTTTTTTATGTATGTATTTATGTATGTATGTATGTATGTATGTATGTATGTATGTATGTATGTATGTATGTATGTATGTATGTATGTATGTATGTATGTATGTGCACGAGAGAGAAAGATAGAGAGAGGGGTTAGTGGAATATACGTTAAATGGGAATTCTTTTTGACCGTTTCATTCGCGTATAGTCCTACGTTATCTTAATTTCGCATTTAACGATGAGAATAATATCACGGCGATGATTTGTCGGGGTTTTCTTAACGATTAGAGATAGAGAGGAAGATACGTGGATGGATTTAAACGAACTTTCAAATATTCGTAAAACTTAAATATTTAAAGACATTGTTTTGTAAATTTTGAAAAAAAAAAGAAAGAAAGAAAATTATTGTTTATAACTTAATAATAAAAAAAAAAAAAAAAACGACGCGTAAAATAAAATCGATGAAGATCGTTGATAACAAAAAAAAAAAAAAGCGACAACAACGGAAATAAAAAATGATATAAAAGAGTGTAATATGGTCAATCGTTAAATTGAAATTGGATCGACTCGAGGTAGGCGAACCGCCCTTTTGGAAAGGAGTGAAAAAAAAAAGAGAGAGAGAGAGAGAGAGAGAGAGAAGAAAAAGAAAAAGAAAGAACGGAACATCGGATAGGAGAGTAAAAATTCAACGGTCTACTTACTGAGTGCGAAGAGTAAATGCGGCGGAAGTGATGCTAGAAGGCAGGTGGAGACCCTTGATGATTTCCTGCCATAGCTTTTTGTTTATAACGTCGACCAGACCGCCACGAGCGATCACAAGATTGTATAGTTCGTAAAGATCCAATACCGATTTTGCCATGATCGGTAATCGATTGATCGGCGTTCCTGTAACATAACGTTTAAAGAAACAAAATTATATAATCGAAGATACGTGTTCATTAACTCGTCTCGTTGCTTACGAAACAAAAAAAAAAAACGACGAAAAGTGAATCAACAAAAAAAAAAAAAAAGAAAAGAAAAGAAAAGAAACAAAACGATTTTGTTTCCATCGACTTTTCTTTCGAGGAGAAAAAAAAAAAAATAAAATAAAAATGAAGAAAGAAAAAGAAAAAAGGAGGGACGAAAAGGAATCCGAATGGAAGAAGACTCCGAAAAAAGATAAATACAGAAAAAGGAAAAAAGAATATATATAAATTTAATTTATAATTTTTTTTTTTAAATTAAATTAAAAATAAAAAATAAAAAAAATTTTCATTAAATTCTCTTTTTTCTTTTTTTTTGCTTTTTCCCCTTTTTGAGGAACCGAAAAAGAAGAAGGAAGAAATAGTAGATCCTCTCGTCGTTGAAAAGGAAAAAAAAAAAAAAAAAAAAAAAAAAAGTAGAAAACCGTAAACCGTCGTTCTCTCGCTGTCGTTACTAAACAGCGAACGAGAGCTATGCACGTTTTTATTGGTTTCTCTTTCGAGAAAAAAAAAAGAAGAGAAATAGATAAAAAGAATTCAAAAAAAAAAAAAAAAAAAAAAAAGAAAAAAATAAAAATGAAAAAAAGGGTGAAAAAAACAACAGCAAAAGAAAACAGCGAACAAGGGGGGAACAATTAAAAGAAAAAGAAGAAGGGGGGTGGGGAAGAGGGAGAAAGAAACGAGCAAAATTAATTGAAGAAAAAAAAAAAAAAAAAAAAAAGGAAAAAAAAAACCAAGAAGAAGGGTAACCCTCGTCTGAAAACTAAGTCCAATACAAGTTTTCTTCCTCTCTCTCCTTTTTTTTTTCTATTTTTCTTTTCTTTTTTTTTTTTTTTTTTTTTTTTTTTTTTAAAGAACTTTATCGAAAAGACAAACGAGATTGTGTAAACGTACTACTTAAGTGTCAGTAAAAAAGAAAGAGATGGAAATTCAGGAAGACTGTATAATTTACGCGAAATACGACGAGCGAGAGAGATCGAACGAACGAACGGGTGAGAGAGAGAGAGAGAGAGAGAGAGAGAGAGAGAGAGAGTGTGAGTGAGTGAGTGAGTGAGAGAGAGAATTCCTTTAAAAAGAGGGGAGGGGACCAAGTCGTCCTTATTCGTCGCGTGATGAACGACGGCAAATTCGTCGATGGTTTACGTACGAGGCAGCGCGCAAACCGCTGAATTTTACGAGGTTTGCCCAGGGGCTGCAAAGGGGTAAGAAGAGGAGGAGGATGAGGAGGGGGGATCGGCAGGAGAGGAGGGCGTTAACAAGAGTAGTAACGAATTCGCGAGCATCACGCGAACGGCACGCTTTTACGAGCCTCTTTGCGAACATCACAGGTGGTATGACAAAACGATGAAAAAGAAAAAGAGAGAGAAGGATATATATATATATATATATATATATATATATATATATATATATATATATATATAAATATATGCGTGCATGTACGTACGTATGTATTTATGTATTTATATATGTATGTATGTATGTATGTATGTATGTATGTGTGTATGTGTGTAGGTATACAAGGGGCGAAGTATTTTCTAAGACAATTAACCGAGATAATTCATTCGATTTAGTACGAATTATATAATTTAATTTAATTTAATTTAATTTAATTTTTCGTTCGTATAGAAAAATAATAAGAAAAATTAATTTTCATAGAAAGTACGCTATCTAATCCGCATTTTTTCTCATTCTTTTTTCTCTTTTTTTTTTTTTTTAATTGTTTTATCTAGTCATTATTATTTATTGTATGTATATATGTATGTATATATGTATGTATGTATGTATAGAAGGAGTATTTTCTAAAACGATTAACCGAGATAAATAATTCGAATTAGTACGAATTATTTATTTAATTTAATTTAATTTAATTTTTTGTTCGTATCGAAAAAGAATAAGAAAAATTTATTTCAATAGAAAGTACGCCATCTATAATACGATATATATATCCAGATTTGTTCTCTTTATTTTATTTTTCCTCGTAATCATTTCATCAAATCATTATAATTCATTGTCGATACCATCAACGCCGGTATCGTTTCCTCTTCATTCCTTTCATTACTTTTATTTCCCTTTCTCCTGTCTTTCCACCTGTTATTTTCTTTGCACTCAAATCATTTCGATGACATAAATAAATAAATAAAGAAGGGAAATGAAGAAAAAAAGAAAGAAAATTGATGAATCGTTGGAGCGACGAAAAGAGAGAGAGAGAGAGAGAGAGAGAGAGAGAGGGAAGAAGGGTGTTAGGGATATGGGGTTGACGGATAGGGGTTGAGGGATAATAGGGGTGGTGTGTAAGAGTCGATCGTACGAATTCGTAAAACCGTCGTCGGTTCTCGGTTTGTTTCGTTTTATTTTTTTCTCCCCCTTAAGAAATTCATCGGTTTCGATCAGTCGTGCGCGCCTATAGAAGAAACCAAGTATGGTTGTAGAAGTCTTTCGAGCCATCGAATTTTACGAGGTTGTCCGAGGGCCGAGTTAACGGGGTGTTAACAAGAGCATTGCTCGCGACTATCGTGCAGCACCACCGTGAGCACCGCTCGAACCGCGTAAACGTAAACTCGCTCGTAAACGGTTAGGGCCTCGCGAGTGGAGTTAACGCTTCGCGTCGGTGTAATCTGACAGTAGTAACAGAAACGGCAACAACAACAACAACAACAACAACAATAACAACACCAGCACCAGCACCAGCATCAGCAACGACAACAGAAGCAAGCTTACCGCGGTGTAAATAAACGAGTAAACGAGATGGGTAATACCAGTGGCACTGTGCTAGTGGTTATGGTGGTGGTGGTTATGATGGTTGTGACGGTTAGGATGGTTACGATGGTTGCGATGGTTGTGATGCTGGTGTTAGTGCTATAGTGATCTAGTGCTAGTAGTACCTATGGTGGTGCCGGTTAGATTGCCTTTATTCGATCCCTTATCTATCCGACGTCGTTTCATTTCATTTCATTTCCATTTCATTTCATTTCATTTCATTTCATTTCATTTCATTTCATTTCATTTCATTTCATTTCATTTCATTTCATTTCATTTCATTTCATTTCATTTCATTTCATTTCATTTCATTTCATTTCATTTCATTTCATTTCATTTCATTTCATTTCATTTCATTTCATTTCATTTCATTTCATTTCATTTCATTTCATTTCATTTCATTTCATTTCATTTCATTTCATTTCATTTCATTTCATTTCATTTCATTTCATTTCATTTCATTTCATTTCATTTCATTTCATTTCATTTCATTTCATTTCATTTCATTTCATTTCTTTTTTTCTTTCGTTATTATCGTTTCGTTCTCTTTTCTTTTTTCTTTGGTGGTTTTTTTCCTTTTTCTTTTTTGGTTTATCGTTCGAACCGATTTTGTATATAACCAACCCATTGTATGTTATGTCGGTTAATTTTATCGTAATCATTATTTTTATGTACGTTATTTCGGATGTCATTCATACTAGAGCATCGATTGATTCGATCATTATTCAATTACCTCGATTTTGTTTTCCTTTCTTTATTCATTTCTTCGTTTTGTTTGTTTATTTATTTATTTATTTTTTTTTCTTTGAATAATTCTCCTCACTCCGATCAGTTTCGCGTGTTCGAGGATTTTACGAGTTAAAAATGTGGAATTTTTGAATTTTTTGAATTTTTTTTTTTTTTTTGTTATATTCGTTCGTTCGATTAATTCGACTACGTCATTCGTTCGGATGCGTTCGATTTCGAAGATGAATTCTACGATGCATATGATACCTCCTACTTGCGTCTAATCATTGTTACGATTACGATACGAATTCGAACCGATTTTCTTTCTTGTCTTTCTTTTCTTAAAAAAAAAAAAAAAAAAAAAATCCATACGACGTACGCGATTACAAATCTTTCGATTTCGAAAAATCCGATCGTCGTGTCGATCGGAACAATTCCAGTCACAATTTTACACAATTTCAGATCGTTCAAAGTCTCCGAAATTATGTGTAATTTTAATCGAAACTTATTAACAACAACAAAAAAAAAAAAAAAAAAAAAAGAAAGAAAAGAAAAAGAAAAAAGAAAACTATTGAAACATTAAAAGCAAATTTGATTGAATTACACACGATTTCACTTGCACCTGATTGCACGACATATAACTACGTGTATAATGTATACATACGGTTGTCCGTAAATTTCGTGCCGATTTTGAAACGCGGAGGATTTAAATTTTATTGTACATTTATTAAATTATCATTATTATTATCATTATTATCACAATTAAAATATTATCGGCAAGAATTCTCTGGACGGCCCAATGTATAATACACGTATATATATATATATATATATATTTAAAATTTTTCAAAACCGATATGGCGTACGATGACGGTCTTAAACGTTCCAAAAAAAAAAAAAAAAAAATCGAACGAACGAACAAATAAAAGTGGATTTCGTCGAAAGCGATCGATCGAGAGTATAATTTAAAAATTATATCGTACGTTCTTAGAAAATTCATCGTAGCCATGACCAATCGTATTTTCGTGATTTTCTATACGATTTTTTTTTACGATCACATTCAAAAGAGAGAAAGAGACAGACAGATAGACAGACAGACAGACAGAGAGAGAGAGAGAGAATACCGTCGGTGCACCGATGGCGTATCGCAGGATCGTTTATCCGCCATCGAGGAGGACGAAGGGTGGAGAAAGAGAAAGAAAGATATATATATATATATATATATATATATAGAGAGAGAGAGAGAAAGAGAGAGAGAATTGCCGCCATATTCTTGCGAGAGGCAATAAAACGTGTCCGCGAGGTAGGGGAACCAGCAATTTCGGGCTATCGAGCGTAGTCCCTCCGGCTTTATTATTGGCCCTACAATTATCGTTGATATACGCGCCCCGTCGAAGCGGCCTTTAATGCTTCTATGTAGGGCGCAGCGATAAAAGTATGCTCTGGCAAAATGGCGTACCCTTTTCTCTCTCTCTCTCTCTCTCTCTCTATCTTGGTCTCTCTCTCTCTCTCTCTCTCTCTCTATCTTTCTCTTTCTATTCATTGGCGAAAGACGTAGGGAGATCTTCGGCCCTTCCTTCCTTCCTTCTTTTTTTTTTCCTTCTCTTTTGTTTTCGAGAAAAAAACGACAAAGAAAAAAAAGATAAAAAAAAAAAAATTAAAGGAATATTACCTCGCGAAGATACGTTTACATTATCCTTAGTGGTATACCTAAGTAAGTATACGGACAGTTACTGCAGTTTCTGTCCTTGTCTTTCGTACTTTATTTATTAGTCCTTTCCTTCTTTCTCTCCTTGCTTTCTTTTCTTTTGCTTCTCGGTCTCTTTATTTATTTATTTATTTATTAATTTTATTTATCTATTTTATTTATTTATTTAATTTATTTCTTCCTTCCTTTTGACTCGTTTTTCTCGATCTTTTGCTTCCCTTTATCTTTCTTATTTTACATTTTCTCCTTTTTTTTTGCTATTTTTCGAAAAACATTCGGCACATTTCCCGTTATGCCTTTCATTATTTATTTATTTATTTATTTATTTATTTATTTTATTTGTTTTATTTATTAATTTTATTCATCTATTTAATTCATTTCTTCCTTCCTTTTGACTCGTTTCTCTCGATCTTTTGCTTCCCTTTATCTTTCTTATTTTACATTTTTCCTTTTTCCCCCTTTTTTTTCTATTTTTCGAAAAACATTCGGCAAATTTCCCGTTATGTCTTTCATTATTTACTTACTTATTTATTTATTTATTTATTTATTTATTTATTTGTTCGTTCGTTCGTTCTGTTTTCCGCGATTTTTTTTTTTTTTCGTTTTCTCTCATTTTTCTTTTCCCGAGGACAGTCTTCACCGTCTTCAGTCTTGTCAACTCATTACTATTTATGATTTCGCTCGCATTTTTTCTTTTTTCTTTCTTCTTTTTTTTTTCTAGTCGAAGATTATCAAAGTTGAGACACACAGTCTCTATCTCGCCTCGTCCAATCTTTATTCGGTATTATTAATTCTTTTCCTTTTTTTCTTTCGATAAAAAACCTGTCTATACGTACACACACACACACACACATATAAATATACAAATAGAATAAGGAAGAATAATGACGAGTAAGTATTAGCGTGGGAATGTAAAAGGGAAAGAAAAGAAAAAAAAAAAAAAAGAAAAAAAGGAAAAAAAAGTAGTTAGAAACGAGCAATGATAGCAGCAGCAGCTATGGCAGATAATCGCGTACCGTCGAAAGGAAGCTAACGTTCATGAGTTTAGATAGATTAGGAGAGAACCCTCCTTATATGTTATATATAAATATATATATATATACACACACACACATACACATATTATATATATATATATATGTGTGTGTGTGTGTAAGTAGTTCGCGAGTCATTGCAATAGTTACATTGTTATAAAACGAAGTAATACGTCGTAAAGAATGGGCCTCCTTATCGGTATCGTTTTAACTTGCATGAAAAAAAAAAACGATTATAATATATTATTTATCGACTTCCTCGTTGTTTATTCGTTACACGTGTAACGACGAGTATCATAATATATACGGAGCTATCGAAAATATTTTCATTTTTAAAAACTGATAATAAATTCAAAGTATAAATTTGTCACCTATCCCTTCTCTTTCCACTTCCTATACCCTTTTCTTTTTAATCTTTCTTTCCTTTTCTTCTTCAATTTTTTTTCCCGATCTTTATCGACCATACATATACATACGTACATACATGCATACATGCATACATACATACATAAATACATACATATATATATATATATACATATCTAAAATATATAAAAATAAAATATTTTAATATAATATTTTTTATAAAATATATAAAAATCTATATATATATATATATATATGTATATATATATATAGGTTATAAACCAAGTGTGAGAGAGAAAGAAATATAGGGACGATAAGAGAGATAGAAAAGGAAGGAAGAAAAGAAGTCTCATTGTTTTCAACGCGGAGACCTGCGAGTAAATGAGTGCCAATAGAAAGAGAGAGAGAGAGAAGAACAGATGGAATAAAGTAAAGAGAATGAGAATAAGAATGAGAGAGATAGATATAGAGGAACCAAAGTAAGTAAGTAGTGTGGCAATAGTTGTGTCTTTGTATTGGTGATGATATTGGTTGGTATTAGTGTTCATTGGTGAGGTGAGGTGAGACGAGACGAGACGAGACGAGACGAGACGAGACGAGACGAGACGAGCCGAGCCGAGACGAGGTGTGGTAAGACGAGGTGAGGTGAGGTGAGGTGAGACGAGGTGAAGTGAGACGTGGCGAGACGAGGAGGCGAGGGAGGGGAAAGGAGGCATTTCAGGATGCGATTACGACTTTTCTTGGTAGGGCGTCCAATCAGCAGTTATTTTTATAATGGCCGCCGCGTCCCGGTCGGCATATAAGCGAGGTGGAGAGGCGCTCATGGATAACCGAAGGGAGGTGAGGAGGAACGGTGGCCATTGCGTGCCTCCTTCAACGAGCCGAAGTAGCCATTCGCCCGGCGTAGAGGCGTTATGTACTTTCAAAGTGCCTTCTCCCTCTTTCCCTCTCTCTCTCTCTCACTCTCTCTTTCTCATTCTCATTCTCTCTCTCATTCTCTCACTCTATCTATCTATCTATCTATCTATCTATCTATCTTTATCTCTTTCTCTCTCACTCTATATATATATATATATATATATATATATATATATATATATATATCTTCATGTCACTTATTCGTTTTTACCTTTATGATACAAAATTTGAAAAGGTTCACGTGCACGATCCTAATCTTCTTCCCTACAAAAGTTTTTGAAAAAGTTACACGGTTCATTTTCCTTTTTCCTCTTTTCTTCCTTTCTTTTTTTTTTCTTTTTTTTTTTTATCGTTCGTTTTCTTTTCATTTTTTGTATTACTTTTTTCTTCTTGTTATTGTTGTTTTTAATTATTATTATTATTATTATTATTATTATTAATTTTTTTTTAACTCCGTATATATATATATATACATATATGGCGTTGTGATGCATTTATGTATTGAGCCTTGCAACGTATCGCATATAAACACGCGCCGTGTACTAATTTGCGTTCGGACTAATTTTTCTCCACCCCACCACACCCCACCTCATTCCACCCCACTCCAACCCCCTCCGTCCACCTCTTCCT
>OU964977.1:3285359-3287859 GCA_918808275.2 Dolichovespula sylvestris
GATGCAACGCGAGCGGTAAAGTTCCCCTCTCAAAGAAGCTCACGCGCCCTGTGTTTCCTGCCGAAAGGCTTGCACGGTCCATTAAATTCATTGCCATCGAAAGTTTATTCTGGTCAGGCAGCGCGATGATTCCTTTTTCGAATTTTGTTTCTTCCTCACGTTTTCCTTTTTCTTTCTTTCTTTCCTTCTTTCCTCCCTCCTCCTCCTCCTCCCCGACCCACCCCACCCCACCCTCCCGCCACCCGCCCTTCTTTCGTTCATTCCTTTTTTGCGTTTCCACTTAGCCTCCTCTCTTGCTTTTCTTTACATTTCTTTTTTTTTTGTTTTTTTGTTTTTTTTTTTGAGTATCGAAGTATCAGCTATTGCTGTTCTTTTTCCTTTTTCTTTTCTTCTTTTTTTTTTCTTTTTTTCTTTTTCTTCGCGACCCTTCGCCCATCGCCCTGTCATTCTCGGTTTTTTTTTTTTCTTTCTTTTTTTTTTTTTTTTCCCCCTTAACAACCCACGCATCATCACCTTCGTTTATGAAGTAATAATAATCGAGTAATATAGAATCGTTAATTGTCTTTCGGTCAGTTTCGAGATCTCTTTGTTTTTTTCCTTTTTCTGTTTTTTTTTTTTTTTTTTTTTTTTATTTGGTTCCTCCTCCCGACAAACGAAATTTCGATGAACTAGGATATTAGTTGCATTATCAAATGCTTGGATACGTAGATGATTATGGAAAATCAAGCGACGTTCTGAATGATTGTATTATATCAATTATATATTGATTGATATATTATTATTATTATTATTATTATTATTATTATTATTATTAATGAATAATAATTAATTGAATAATTATTCGTATAAATTGTATTAATTCGAATGAAAACCGATTCTTCTTTCTTTTTTCTTGTTCACCTGTGCGAATATAATTTTCATATTAGTCATGTGTATTTGCTTATGCGCGTGAATTCTTTCGATCGGTACGTATCTATATAGAGAAAAAAATCGTTCTTTTTATTCCCACGAGATTTATAAATGACTATGATTGTTATACCAATCGTACAACTATGTATAAAGAATAAAATTATACTCGTTCAATTAGTCATGTCATAATAATAATAATAATAATAATAATAATATTATAATTATTATTATAATTAATAATAATAATAATAATAATAATAATTATTATTATTATTATTATTATTGTAATAAATATTCACAATCTTAATTAATGAACGATTTTTCTAATAAACATACGATCTCCATATATTAATATCATATTATAATATATATAATCTTTAAGAGAATATATCTGCAGTATATAGTCGAGATATAATAATTTATATTATAATGGAGATACAATAATTTACACACACACACATATATATATATATACATACATACATATATAATATGTCTGTCTACTTAATTAGTTACGATTCTAATTCGTTTAAGACTCATTAGTTTCGATAAATTTTTCCTCTTGTTTTTTTTTTTTTCTGTCATCTTGGATTTCTAAGACAACGACGACGAGGATGAGAATAAGAAAGAAGGTGGTGGCAGAGGTGGAGGTAGAGGAGGAGGATGAGGAGAAGGAGGAGGGAGGAGGAGGAGGTTGGAGAGGAAGGACAGGAGGATCGTCGTTGAGGTCCCTTTTGCTATTCCTTTCTCCCTTTCTCTCGTTAAAAGACGAAGAACGACGAGGGACAGCCGAGAGGAGATTCTGCGCTAGGCACTTGCCAACAATGTGCCGAGGCTTTGATGTGACGTAAAATGGCACGTTAACCGACGCTTCGTAGTCCTTTCGCTCGCTCAGATATTTCTACGGCTTTATTTCATCCGTCTTTTAGAGAAATAGAGAGAATGAGAGAGATAGAACGATATATATATATATATGTATATGTATATAAAGAAAGACAAAATCTTATCTTATAGAAGAACGAGAATTTTTTATTTATATATATATTTATTTATTTATGTATTTATTTTGTTGTTGATTCATTCATTTAATTTATTTATCTTGGAACGAGATTTAGAAGATCGATGAGATAAAAACAATTTTTTATTTATTTATTTATTTATTTATTTATTTATGTATTTATTTTTTTGTTGATTCATTTATTCTTTTTTTTTTTTTTTGATTTATCTTGGTGCGAGAATTAGAAGATCGATGAGATTAAAACAATTTTTTATTTATTTATTTATGTATTTATTTTTTTGTTTATTCATTTATTTTTTTTTTTTTTTTTTTTATTTATTTATTTCGGAACGAGAATTAGAAGATCGATGAGATGAAAACAATTTTTAATTAATTAATTAATTAATTAATGTCTATTTTTTATCGATTTATTTATTTTTTTTTATTTATCTTGGAACAAGGATTAGAAAGAAGATCGATCAGACGAAAACAATTTTTTATTTATTTAATTATTAATTAATTAATTTATTTATTTATTTATTCTTTTGTTTTCTCATTTATTTCATTTATTCATCTTTACTTCGATTAAATAAT
>OU964977.1:3305359-3312859 GCA_918808275.2 Dolichovespula sylvestris
AATATATATATATATATATATATATATATATATATATATATATATATATATTTATATTTATGTGTGTGTGTGTGTGTGTGTGTATTTTTTTGATGCGCGCACGTTTTTGATTTTGATATTTTTATCGATTTATTTCTCTTTCCTCTACCTCATTTTTCTTCTTTGCTTTTTTTTTCTTTTTTTTTTTATTTTTCCTCTCCATCGATTTTCGAACGTCAATCTCTTCAGAATTTAGAGCCGATTTTTTGAAGGGAACGATTTCGTAGAATAATAGAGAAAATTTTGTTTTTATATATCACATTATTAGTTTTTATTATTACACTTTTTTTTCTTTTTTTTTTTTTATTATAATTATTATGATCGTATTATTTAACGTTCGACGAATGAAATTTTGTTTTCGATGGATATGGAATTAGGTATTCGAAAGAAAGAATATTAGAGATGAATTTGATATTTATTGTTACGTGTTATATTATTATTTTTTATTATTATTATTCTTTTACCGTTATTTTAAAATGTATATTATTGTTTTTAAAATAATAATATATATATATATATATATATATATATATATAAATGTGTGCGTGTGTGAGAGCGTGTTTCGAGATTTTTATCGACTCATTCCTTTTACCCTATTATTTTTTTACTTTTTTTTATTACATTAATTTTTAAACGTGAAGTCCGTCAGAATTCAGAGTCAATTTTAAGGGAACGATTTTATCGAATAAAAAAAAGTAATATATATATATATATATATATATATATATATATATACATGTGTGTTATTTTTAAATATTATATATTATTATTTCTTATCATTATTAAAATCTTTTCATTATTATTATTCAATTTAATCATTATTATTCAATAATAAAATATTTCTAATGGTTATCGTCGGTATTCGAAATAAAAAAAAAGAAAAAAGAAAAAAAGAACAGTTATAGAAACGAATATATTATTATTATCAAACAACATATTATTAACAACAACAATAATAATAACAATAATATATATATATATATATATATTTGTCAATAATAGAGTGTTTCTGACGTGTATCCATGGTATTCGAACGAAATTATAAAGATAGACGGATGGACGAGAAAGAAAAATGTATAGAGATAAATAGAGATAGAGATAGACAGATAGATAGATAGAAAGAGAGAGAGAGAGAGAGAGAGAGAGAGAGAGAGAGAGAGAGAGAGAGAGGTGATATCTACGGTCGAGTGTAATTTAGAACGGAAACACGTCTGACAAGGCGCACACTTTCCTTGTTTCTCTTCTAGCGTACGACTTGCATTCTAATTTCGTTCGTTTCTGACTATACTAGTAGTACTATTTACTACTAGCACTACTACTACTACTAATACTATTATTATTACCACCGCTACTAATACTAATACTAATAAACGGCAGATGTTACGCGTTATATTTTATCCGTATCCTTTTAAAACCACGTGGACGCGTTTACGACGTTAACAACGACGTTACCTACTGAAGGATCTCACAGTCCACGTGTTCAGGAAGCCGAATGATGCGGGCATCGATTCGTTTTTCGCAGTCTTTGCGTTCACACGACTTTACTCTCTCTCTCTCTCTCTGTCTGTCTATCTCTTTCTCTCTTTCTGTCTATCTGTCTGTCTCTCTTTTGCTATCTTTCGTCGTAGACCGTTGACCACGATCGTAACGACTCGGTTCTATGGCGATAAAACAAATGTGTCGAAGGGTTGAATTCGAAAAGTTAAAGTAACGAGAACAGCGAGAAGACACAACTACCATCCTCCACAATATTCATTTTCAATTATAATCGCGCTTGTGCGCGCGCGCGCGTATGGGGTATATATATCGGTTACGTAAAGATATGGATATATAGAGATACGTTATATGTATGCGAAGACTTACCTCGTTTCTGCATGTAACTGAAGAGATCGTCAAGAAATTCTTTCCTTTTAGGGTCGTCATTAATCTCGTACAACTGTAATTAGAAATGGGGAAAAGTATGAGTATAAATAATTGGTAAGAAATAGAGAAATGAATAATATTGATTTCGTATACGTATACGAACGAATATGGGAGAAATTACGAATACAATTTATAATTTTCAGATCAAACAATAAATATATATATATATATTATAAATAAATATATATATATATATATATATATATATATATATATATATATATATATTAGGATCGTTATTAATTTCGCGTAACATTAATTAGAGATGAAAAGTATGAATATAAATAATTCTAATGAATAAATAAAAATTATAAATTGAATTTATAATTTCAGATGAAACAATAAATGTATGTGTGCATATATATATATATATATATATATGTGTGTGTGTGTATTCTTTTTTCTTTTTATTTCTTCCTTTTTATATTTTTAATAAAACAAAATTAAAAAAATATATAATATATATTTTACTCTTTCTTTTTATATTTAAAAAAAAAAAAAAACGAAAAAAAAAATCGACATTGAATGTGGACAGCACGTTTCGTAATCGACACGTTTCTTTTTTCTTTTTTCTCCTAAACGATCCATTTATTCGAGATATCGAATAAAATAAATCCCTCGTTCGAATCTCTGTGTGTTCGTATTTTTTTTTATTTTTTTTATTTATATTTATTTCTTTCATAACCTCGAAAAAATACGACCTTCAATTTATACATATACACACACACACACACACACACACACATATATATATATATATATATATATATACACACACATATATAAATAAATTTCTCTTGAATCGAATCGAATCAAATCGAATCAAATCAAATCGAATCGAATCGAATCGAATCGAATCGAATCGAATCGATTAACGATTAACGATCAATCATCATTCGACATATAGAATAAAACAAATCAACCCTCGTCCGACAGTGTCTCATTAAAAAAAAAAAAAAAAAAAAAAAAAAAATAACAACATAAAAACATTACAAAATCCACCATTAACACTAATCCGTAGCGCTAATCGTAAAAAATCATTTCCATCCCTTCGTTCCTTCATTACCGCCATTATTATTTCTCTTCTATCTCGTTTCAATTCCATTTATATCCATATGACTTTCTTCTCCCCTCTCACCACTCCCAACTCCTCCCGAAACCTCCCCTCCCCCTTCCAAACCCCCCCACCCCCGATTTCCGCCATCTTAAACGTGTAAACAATCCCAATTATTATATACTCTCATAAATGGTATCCACGTATAGCGTGGTTTAAAGAGATTACAAAAAAAAAATATATATATATATATAAAATAAAATAAAAAAAAAAAAAAAAAAGAAAATAAAGAAAAGGAAAGAAAGGAGGGAACGAAAGAAGGAAGGAAGGAATAAAACGTTACTCGCGGCACGGTAATAAAAACAGGAGTGAAACGAGCGAGCTCATAGCAACGGACAGATTAGTTAGCTCCGATTATTAATGATTCCGTTTAACCCGAAAGCCCTTCGTACGAACGAAACGGGCCCTTCGGGCCTAGTTCAACTCTCTCTCTCTCTCTTTCTTTCTCTTTCTCTTTTTCTCTTTCTCTCTTTCTCGTATTATCATATTTGTTATGTACGATGTGCTATATCTAATCTGAGAGGCTCTAATTGCTTTTATAATACGAGTTCCCCCCCACTCACCCTTTAACATTCGTGTCCCTTAAACGTTCCCTTGGACAAGCCGCACACGTCTCATCTCTCTCTCTCTCTCTCTCTCTCTCTCTCTCTCTCTCTCTCTCTCTCTCTCTCTTATCTTTATCTCTATATCTATCTCTTTCTGTTTCTCTTTCTGTTTCTATCTTTGTCTTGCTTCTCGTCTTGTCGGCTTTCACGTTCTTTTTATCTTTTTGCATTAGACGGCACTCTTCTACTCGTAGATCCGACCAGATCGATAAATTTCATTCAACAAATCGTAAGTGAGTATCTTTCGGGCGTACCTTACGAAACCCTGCCACCTAACACCACATCCGAGGGGTGAATAATATTTAATTTACGGCTTCGTCTCGTCTGTCGATCGTTCATCGTCCCCTTGTTTCTCTCTCTCTCTCTCTCTCTCTCTCTATTTTATTTTCTTCCTTTATCCACACGTTTTCCATCTTTCTCTATCCTTCTCTCTTTCCTCGCAACGTTGCATTCTCGAATGCACGAAGATAAATGCAATTAATCCTTAATTTAATAATTTCATTTCGATCATCGATTGATATAATTCATTTTGATCATCGATTAATAATTCGTTCATAATCGTATTGATGATTCGTTCATAATCGTATTGATGATTCGTTCATAATCGTATTGATGATTCGTTCATAATCGTATAAATTATTCGTTCATAATCGTATTAATTATTCGTTCATAATCGTATTGATGATTCGTTCATAATCGTATTGATGATTCGTTCATAATCGTATTGATGATTCATTCATAATCGTATTAATTATTCGTTCATAATCGTATTAATTATTCGTTCATAATCGTATTAATTATTCGTTCATAATCGTATTAATTATTCGTTCATAATCGTATTGATGATTCGTTCATAATCGTATTAATTATTCGTTCATAATCGTATTGATGATTCGTTCATAATCGTATTAATTATTCGTTCATAATCGTATTGATGATTCGTTCATAATCGTATTGATGATTCGTTCATAATCGTATTGATGATTCGTTCATAATCGTATTGATGATTCGTTCATAATCGTATTGATGATTCTTTCATAATCGTATTGATGATTCTTTCATAATCGTATTGATGATTCGTTCATAATCGTATTGACGATTCTTTCATAATCGTATTAATAATTGTGCGTAATTGATAATCGTATTAATAATCGTAAGTAATTAATAATCGTATAAATAATTGTAAGTAATTAATCATCGTATTAATAATCATCGTATTTCGTTACTTCAGATTTTTAATCGTTATGTATGTACAAGTGAATATCTATTCGTTATGTATGTGTGTGTGTGTGTGTGTGTGTGTGTGTGTTTGATATTGAACTATTTTAAATAAAATAAAAATGATAATGACAAGGACAATGTTGATATTAATTCAATTTAATGTCAATCGTCTTACCGACACTTTACGTTAAATTAATAAAGTAAATATTTATTAACGACGTTTGAACGAGGTAAAGTAAATAATTAGAACGTCGTAGACATTGACGATTAATAGTTCTTGTTAATCGATTTCGCATTGTAAATTTCGTTAATTTTTTTTTTTTTTTTTTTTTTTTTTATATATATAGACAACACAACACAACACACCCGCACGCACGCGAAAATGAAATAATTGAAAAATTTCAAAAATAACAACGAAGATTATAAACGAAAAAGGAAAAAGGACAAGAAAACAAGGTATCAACAAAAAAAGAAAAAAAAACATACAAGTGACAAACTCGCCCAATAAAATAAAATAAAATAAAATAAAATAAAATAAAATAAAATAAAATAAAATAAAATAAAATAAAATAAAATAAAATAAAATAAAATAAATAAATCTCCAACGTCGAACTAAATGCTAAATTAATTATAACGGCATTAACGAGCGCATATCGATGAGAAAGAGTAAAAAAAAAAAAAGAAAAGAACCAAAAGAAAAAATAAAATAAAATAAAAGTAAAAAAAAAAAAAAAACACGAAAAAAAAAGGGAAAGCAAATCGAGGGACGTAATTTCCAACGATAACCCAGAAATACCAATTTTGGCATAACGCAAATAACGTTACTAATGCGACAATTCAACGGCATCAATTGAACCAACAACGATTGCTATTGGTGGAAAAAAAAAAAACCCTTTTTAATCTTATTGCTCTCTAACATCAACGATATCACGGAAAATCAGAGTCACGAATACTAACGGGACTAATTGAGCATCCAGTCCAGGCCATTTACTATTCGTTAATGACGAATTAAGCGTTTTATTCTTTCACGTTTTAAAAGAAAGAAAAGAAAGGAATAAAGAAGAAAAAAAAGACGAGAAGAAGAAAAGATTAGAAGGAGAGATGGTCGGGGATATCTAATCATTGGTATCGATAACGATTGCCGACATGAGACACGCGATCTTGAGTAGTAATGCCTTGAAACGCATGTGATTTACGTATTTGATTATTATTATAGGAACTATATTGGCCGATCGTGTTTGTCTAATGACAGGTGAGAGAATCAAGGTGATGATAAGAAAATTGCAATCTTATATGTACACACACACACACACATATATATATATATATATATATATTGTCGAGATGTTTACGGTCAATGACGACGACCGATGACGAAGAGAAGTAGAAAAAAAGAGGAAGGAAAAAAAAAATAAAAATAAAGGAAAATAATAAAAGGAAGAATGAAAGAAACGGATAAAGAAGAAGAAGGAGGAGAAGTAACAGGAAGTGCACGGACACAAACACACACACAAATACACATACACGCGCGCGCACGAGGCGCCATTACTTTGCGGTTGAAAAATTGCAGGGCGTGCGAGGATGGGTGGCGACGACCACTCTTCGAAATATTTACTTTCTTATGTACCGAACAATGAATCGTATTACGGGTAAATCAGGAGTAAAATATATATATGTATATATATATATATATATATATATATATATATATATATATATATATATTTAAGAGAGAGTGAGAGAGATATTTGAAAAGTTAACAGGTGACTTGGTTTCTCGTTAACATTTCGTTAATTACGAACCAAAACTAATTCTTCTTTAATTGAAACTTTTAATTTTTTAACGAAATAATTTTTGAATTTTTTAAATGTACGACCTTTTGCTTTTCTTTTTTTTTTCTTTTTTTTTTTTTTTTATATACAGGCACGAACAATTAAAATCAATCGCACAGGAATCGAATAGAAATTTTTACCCCGAAAGTAATCGCACCTTTACGCTTCGTTCGAAGGAAATTTTTCAAACGAAAAAGAAAAAAAAGAAGAGACACAAGAAAGAAAGAAAGGAAAAACAGAGAAGAAGAGGATAAAAATGACGAATGAACAAAAACGATCCTTCAAAAGAATAATACCTACTATTTCTTCACCTCCCTTTCGATGTGTTGTATTGTAAGGAAAATGTTGTGTTTATGGGGATTTGATCACGTTAGAGAGGAATAAATAGTAAAAAGAAAGAAGAAAGGTGGTCAGACAAGAATGAGATTATTGCCATTAATATTATTTGCCATTAATATTATTTGCCATTAATATTATTTTTAATATTAATATTAAATTATTTTTAATATTTTTTTATTTTAATATTTTATTTTAATATTTAATATTTTTTATTTTTAATATTTTTTAATATTAATATTATATTATTTTTAACATTAATATTATTTTTTTTTTGTTTTAATGAAAAAAAAAAAAAAAAAGAAAAGGAAGGAAAGGAGACGAGAAGAGAATGGGATTATGCTTGCTTTTTTTTTGTTTCTTTATTCCTCTCCGAAGCGATCAAGAACCCCCACAAACACAATTTGCTTATAATGCAACATATTATCAC
>OU964977.1:3320359-3337859 GCA_918808275.2 Dolichovespula sylvestris
AATCCCCGGATGAGATCCAATCACGTATATATACACTTTGGTTATCCCTTTGAAAGCTTCCACTATCTTTAGATTCTCCATCTCTTTCTTTCTTGCTTTCTTTCCATCTATCTATCTTTCTTTTCATAGAACAGAGAGAGAGAGAGAGAAAGAGAGAGAGAGAATATTCTTTCTTAGATTCGAATCTTTCGACTCGCGGATAAATAAATAGAAAATACACGCATTATATGCATTATAATATAATATGTCTTACTTATGTATGTATTTATGAAATATATATGTGTATATAAATTAATGAAACTGAATAATTCAGTTATATCGTATTATGAAGGAAAAGGAAAATATTAATTTTCTTGATAAAATTGTCACACACACACACACACATATATATATATATATATATAATATTGTTATGATAAAATTATTAATTAAGTCGTATACATACATAATATATATACATACATACATACATATATATACACATATATACATATATATATATATTATAAATTAATGAAACTAAATAATTCAGTTATATCGTATTATGTAAGAAAAGAAAAATAATTTATTATCTTAATAAAATTGTCACATACACACACACACACACACACACACACACACATATAATATTGTTATGATAAAATTATTAATTAAGTCGAATACATATATATACATATGTATATGAAATTCACCGTTTATTGATTCTCTTCGTTAAAAACGTAAAAGAAACAAAAAAAAGAAAAAGAGAGAAAAAAAGAGAAAACAACCAGAAAAGGAAAACAATAAATAATATATATGGAGAATGATGAAAATGGAAAAATTAGACAATATAGAAAAAGAGAGAGAGATAGTAGTAACGTCTCGTAAATTCACGCGCGTATCTTCGTACACACACACACACACACACACACACACACACACACATTTACACGCGCGTACACACATACTACGAATATACAAATCGAGTTTAGATCAAAACAAAGATGAACACGAACGTGGACAGTTTAACGAGACAGTGACAAGCATTTCGAGTATGTGTATATAAGTAGCGAACGACGTGAAAACGATTTTCGAGATTCTCTCTCTCTCTCTCTCTCACTCCCTTTGACGAAAGATTAGATAGAGGGAGGCCTCTATACCGGTCGTACGTTTAGAAGTAGAAGATGAGGAAGACGATGAGAAAACTGATGTCAAGAGTACGTGACATGTACGGAAAGACAGAAAGACGGACAGAAAGAGAGAGTTAGAGAGAGAGAGAGAGAAAGAGAGATAGAAAAATAGAGAGAGACAGACAGACAGAGAGACAGAGACAGAGAGAGAGAGAGAGAGAGAGAGAGAAATAGGTGCCAAAGTCGACGACGACGAAGACGACGAAGACGACGATGACGACGACGTATATATCGAACTGTCGGCGTCGTAAAGGAACATATAAAGAAGACCCTTCACGTTCTTTTCATTCGATAGAGAAACGATTTTATGCCCTTAGCTGGAAATATTAAATCGCACCTAAGCAACAACCTTTAAGTTGACCGCCCAATAATCTCCAACCATGAATCTTTCTCTCTCTTTTTTTATTTCACTCTCACTCTCTCTCTCTCTCTCTCTCTCTCTCTTTCATTCTATTCCTCTCAATAAGTTACTTATTATACTTCTTTATCTCTCTGTACTTGTATGAATATGAATACGTGTACGTATACGTGTAATGCTTATTAATACGTGTATGCGTGTCTCACTCTCTCTTTCTCTCTATCTATCTCTCTCTCACACACACACTCTCTCTCTCTCTCTCTCTCTGTCTCTGTCTGTCTGTCTCTTTCTCTTTCTATTTCATTTTATTTCTCTACCTGTTTCTCCCTTTTCGATTTTAAACATATATTTTTTATTTCCATCTCTTTCTAACTCGCTCTCTCTCTCTCTATATATATATATGTATGTATGTATGTATGTATGTATGTATGTATGTATGTATGTATGTATGTATGTATGTATGTATGTATGTATGTATGTATGTATGTATGTATGTATGTATGTATGTATGCATGTATATATACTCGCTCTCTTTCATATTACATTTTTCTATCTCACTTTGATACCATACCAAAAATCAACTTTTACAGTCAGTTTCCTTCGAATTTTGATTTCTTTCTTATTTATATGACTTTCTTCCCCCCCCCCTATGTATATATATATATATATATATATATATATCTTTCTCTCTCCCTGGGCGGTCAACACGTGTCCCTTAAAACCTTCTTTCTTTCTCTCTTTCTTTCTATCTTTTCTCTCTTTTTTTTTCTCTCTCTCTCTTTTTCTCCTTAACAACCTTTCGACGAGAAAAAAGAAAAGAGAGGTTATATCCGTCGTTCACTCTTTATGGGTATTTCTTTTTTTTGTCCCTTTAATTTATTTTTTTTTTTTTTTTTTTTTTTTTTTTTAATCCTCGAGACCGTCGCTCTTCATTTCATTTTCGCGCACGCGAATGTTTTTTTTTTTTATTAACATCATTCTCTTTTTCTCGTCGATCAAATTTGAAGACGAACGGTGGCTGGGAGGTCGGGTGGGCGGGGGTGGGTGGGGCGGTGGTTTTCGAGACGTTTGTCAGGATTTTGTTGTTCTCTCTCTTTCTCTCTATTATTGTCTCTGTCTTTCCTTCCTCTTTCCTTTTTCACGTCTAGTTAAAAATTAGAAAGAAATCGATGATCGTGAGTCGCTTTACGATCGGCTTTACTTGTATACTTTGTTCCGTAAGTTGTAACGAGGTTAACGAGGTGCTGGAGGTCACACGTTAATCATTCGCGATGCGTATTGAGTATGCCGCCGACGTGTGGCTTTTATTATCGTGATTTCTTTTTTTTTTTTTTTTTTTAAGTTAGTCCTCTCTTATCGTATATAAAGAAATGTCTTTGAATAGTATTGCCCGCCAGTTTCTTCTTCTTCTTCATCCTTCATTTTTTGGTTTCCATTTCCATATCTATTTCTATTTTTAGTATTAGTTTTAGTTTTACTACTCTTTTTTTTCTTTTCTATCCTTTATCTTTCTTTCGTCAATATGGAACAAGCGAAAGTTTTTCGAATTCTCGCATCTTCGAACTTTCGTATTAACACCTGTTATATTTATACTTACGTATATACCTTTTCATATTTATGTTTATTCATATTTACTATGTATATTTCTTTGCTTTTCCTTTTTTTTTAATCAAAAATATTTAATTCTCAAACATATTTATTCGATCTATTCGTACGTATTACGAATTTAAACTGCTGAATGACAAAAGGATATGCGTTATTTATTTTCTACGACAAGTAAGACGATATTATCCTACCAATCATTATTTAATCGTAATTCAATGATCCTTTCTCTTTCGTATATATGTAAACGTTAGTAATTAAGAAATATGCGTTATTTATTTTATACGACAAATAAGACGATATACTCTATAAATCATAATTTAACCTCAATTTAATGACCCTCCTTTTTTCGTAACCATTCGATTCGATTCCATTCGATTCGATTCGATTCGATTCGATTCGAGTCGATTCGTGTATAATCATAATGACACACACGTTTACGTATATACCAACGATACGTCCTATCGTCCTCACCTTTCAAGAAATTTTTCGAAAAAACCATTCCTACGACCGATCGAACAATTCGATTCGACATTTAAAATTTAATATTACAAATTCCGACAGCCTTCGTCCACCTTCCACTCCCCCCACCAAAAAAAAAAGAAATATATATATATATATATAACATAATAATCGCAAAGTGAAATTTGTCGAAAGTATTTAGGAGTTCGTACGATGATTAAAATTAAAAAATACAAGAAATAAATAAAAAAAAAAAAAAAAAAAGAAGGAGAGAAAGAAATTTTTCGAAAAAACAATTCCTACGACCGATCGAACAATTCGATTCGACATTTAAAATTTAATATTACAAATTTCGACAGCCTTCGTCCACTTTCCACTCACCCCACCAAAAAAAAAAGAAATATATATATATATAAAATAATAATCGCAAAGTGAAATTTGTCGAAAGTATTTAGGAGTTCGTACGGTTTTTAAAATAAGGAAAAAAAAAAAAAGGAAATATATGAAAAATAAAAATAAATAAAAATATAACAAAAAGAAATAGAGAGAGAGAGAGAGAGAGAGAGAGAGAGAGAGAGAAAATCTATGCATCGATGAGATAGAAGGAGATAGATAGATAGATAGATAGATCGATAGATAGATAGATCGATAGATAGACAGAGAGAGTTAGAGAGTCAGAGAGTTAGAGGAACGTTAGAAAGAAAATATATTATTAACGAGCTAGTGAGTAATCGACGGAGGACGATACGGCACGCGCCGTAGCGGCAATTGAATTTTTCCGGCGCTTAAAGAGGAGAAACGATGAGAGATGAACAAAAAAAAAAAAGACAGACGGACCGACGGACGGACGGACGGACAGAAAGAGAAAGAGAGAGAGAGAGAGAGAGAGAGAGAGAGAGACGATTAAGAAGACGAAGACGAAGACGAAGAAGAAGGATAGGAGGAAGAAGGAGGAGGACAAGCGGAGAGAAAAAAAGGTAAAAAAAAAAAAAGAAAAAAAAAGAGGAAAAAAGAGATGACAAAAAGAAGAAAGGACGAGTCTACTCGGCACGAACACGAGCTGAGAGCAGCTATCTCACGCGTCCACTACGTTTTCTCGCTCAAGGAGAAAAAAATTTCTCGGCACGAGGCATGACTCCGCCGGACTCGTCGTACTCGTTCAGCCTTCTCAAAGACGCGAATAAAAAGCTTCGACTATATCTATCTATCTCTCTCTCTCTCTACACACACACACACACACACACACACACACACACGTACACGCATAAATACGTACACGCACCCATAGTCTCACTCTATCTCTCTCTCTCTCTCTCTTGCACTCACGAACGCGTGTACTAGCGCCTAAGGGTAAAGAGTTATGTGACAAGCGACAGCACCCTTCTCTCTCTCTCTCTCTCTCTCTCTCTCTCTGTCTGTCCGTCTGTATCTCTCTGTCTCTATCACTCTTTCTTTCTTTCTTTCTTTCTTTCTTTCTTCCTTCCTTCTTCTTTCGAGACAAGATCGACTACAACTAGCAGCGTGAGAATTATCGACGATGATATACTACTACTACTACTATTACTACTATTACTATTCGTTAGATCTTCCCGTTAATGTGTAAGCGACACGTATTTTTATTTAACACCCATTATATAACGACCGAGAAGAGTTCAAAAAACAATTTGTCACATCATTCGTTATGATATTAATTCGTTAACGCATCGTTTAGTTTTAATATGAATTGATCGTTAAGTTTTTCGTTTGATATAGTAGGACGAATGATTTTTTTTTATTGGTTAATTAATCGATCGATCGATCGATCGATCGATCGATCGATCGATTAACTTTTCGATGACGCAGTCGTTGGATAACGTTAGGCATCGAGATTCGTTATCGATCAGATCCTGGTTTACTCTCTTTTTTTTTTTTTTTTTTTTCCATGTCTTTAGTTTCGTTATAGAATATTTTTATCGTTATAGAATTTTATTACAGAATTCTTCATAGTTAGAGAATTTTTAATATTCATTATTAGGGCGATGTTTAATCTATTCTGATAAAACGAATCATCGTAACGATATTTAAACGAATAAAAATAATTATATTTATATATATATATGTGTGTGTGTGTGTTTGTGTGACGATTCGGTCGTTTCATATATATCCCCCGTAATCGTTATAATAGAATTTTTATTATTTATTATCGGAACGATATCTAATTTATTCTAATAAAACGTATCATTCGAACGATATTTAAACGAATAAAAATAATTATATTTATTTATATATATATATGTGTTTGTGTGACGATTCGGTCGTTTCATATATATTCCCCGTAATCGTTATAATAGAATTTTTATTATTTATTATCGGAACGATATCTAATTTATTCTAATAAAACGAATCATAACGATATTTAAACGAATAAAAATAATTACATTTATTTATATATATATGTGTGTGTGTGACGATTCGGTCGTTTCATATATATTCCCCGTAATCGTTATAATAGAATTTTTATTATTTATTATCGGAACGATATCTAATTTATTCTAATAAAACGAATCACCGTAACGATATTTAAACGAATAAAAATAATTACATTTATTTATATATATATATGTGTGTGTGACGATTCGGTCGTTTCATATATATTCCCCGTAATCGTTATAGAATTTTGATTATTTATTATCGGGACGATATCTAATTTATTCTAATAAAACGAATCATAACGATATTTAAACGAATAAAAATAATTATATTTATATATATATATATATATATATATATATATATATGTATGTATGTATATGTGTGTGACGATTCGGTCGTTTCTTTGAAAATAGGTTTCCCTACGGGATCGTAGTAGAGAATGGACGGTTTTAGTGGTTATATAGCGTTGCAATGAGAGAAAGATGACGCCCAACCGGAAATGCGAAGCTCAGTGCGCACGTCCACCCCGCGGTCATTCGTTACTTGCGGTTAATTCCCTCGTAAATGTCGACGGAAAGAAGCCGATCGTCCGAACGCCGACAATTTCACGCATCGCGGCTACCCTCGAGAGTAAGAGAGAGAGAGAGAGAGAGAGAGAGAGAGAGAGAGAGAGAGAGAGACAGAAACAGAAACAGACAGGGAGTGAGTGAGAAAGAGAAAGAAAACCATAGAGAGACAGACAGAGAGAGAGAGAGAGAGAGAGAGAGAGAGATAGATAGATAGATAGATAGAGATAGAGATAGAGATTATGACTGTGTATGTAACATCGTATAATACGAAACGGCGCAAAGCATCTTTGACGATATAAACTAATTTTTTTCTTGCCGTCTACATTTTTATTTTGATGTTTATTTTGATTTTGATTTTTTTTTTTTTCTTATAGGGAAAGAGATGGGGGTTTAGTTAGAAATATTACACGTACGTCTATCTTTCTCTCTTCTCTTCTCTGAATTTATTCGATCTAATGAAAGGTTTCTCAACGTTTCAGTGTTATATATATATAATACACACACGCACACACGCACATATATATATATATATATATATATATATATATATATGTATACACATAGTATATTATTGGTTGGAAAATTTATGCCTTTGGAAGTGTCTTTCGTTTTCCTTCTCTTTTTTCTTGTTTTATATTTTAAATAAATACGAAGAACGATTTCTTTTCGTTTATCCAAAGATTAAGATGAAAGTATTGGGATGGAAATAAAAAACGTAGAGAAAGAGAGAAAGATTCATAGAAATAGAAATAGAAATAGAACTAGAAATAGAAAGAGAATTAGAAATAGAAACAGAAAGAAAGACAGAGATGTATATATATATATATACATATATACATGATATAAGAATTATATAAGAATCATATATCAATTACATACATATATATATATATATATATATATATATATATATATATATATATATATCAATTAAATATCGATATGAATATTAAATTAAAAAATATAACTCACAGCATTAATCTTCCTTCCAATTCGACTCCAACGAACAAACTGATGATCAATCTGTCAGAACTATTAATTTATTACGTATAAAGGACAAATCTGTATTTATTTCTAGCTCTATCTCTCTCTCCCACTCTCTGCCACTCTGTCTCTCCCTCTTTCACTGATAGACATGCGCGAAGATACTCATATATACTATTGACCTTCCTCAGTATCCTTACGATATAATTTCGAACGAACGAGCTAACGATCGATCGTATTATTATTATTAAGCTTGTTAATGTTAACTTTTTATTTTGGTTATATAGATACGTACATATAAGTACGTAGATACCTAAGCGTTACCTAATACGTGTAGCCTTAAGTTTTTCTTGTTTCTTTCGCGCACACCTATCTCTGTTTTGATAATAAGAAACGTTTCAATAGAATTCAACGAACGAAGGTTTAACCGATGTATAAGAATATGTATATATATATATATGTGTGTGTATGTGCGTGTGTGTGTTTACATCATCTTCCTTCTTCTATTAAATATGACGTAGTGTCTAATGTCTCTCTCTCTCTTTCTTTCTCTCTTTGTCTCTCTTAACGTCTTTTCTTTCTCCATCTATCTCTGTACTTCTTCAGTCGCACGGATAATTCGTAACAGAGCGGACGTACGAATCGAACGAAGATCTCTAATTCAGAACGTTTAGATTTTTCATACGTTTTATTAATAAGGATCGTCGTAAGAATTTTATTATTGTTATTAGAATTTTTGTTGGATATTGAGATCGTTCTTTTAATCAGATTACGATTGAAATTTAGAAAGAGAGAGAGAGAGAGAGAGAGGAGGACGATTTTATTTAAGATATTCTTCGTATCAAATACGTTCGTTCGATATTATTAGAATTGGCATTAGACGAGATTAAAATCGTTGTTTAATTAGATAATGATATATGGCTTTTATTTAATATAATGTATGTTTATAGTATTATAGGGATAATGTATATTTATTAAGAATATATATTTGTAAAGGTAAGGAGATATATATATATTATATATTTTAGAGAGAGAGAGAGAGTGAGAAACGACAATGAGGATTATTACTTTACGATATTCATTAGACGAGATATAATACGTTCGATTGATTTCATTAGAATTAAAATTGAAAAAGAATTATGAAGAGAGAGAGAGAGAGAGAGAGAGAGAGAGAGAGGGAGGGAGAGAGGGAGGAATGGATGGATTATAATGAAGATTATTCGGATTAAATATTCGTTAGACGAGATATAATACGTTCGATTGATTTCATTAGAATTAGAATTAGAATTGGAATTAGAATGAAATGAGATTAAGTTTTATTATTAGATAAGAATGTATAACTTATATTATTGAATATACGTATGTTAAGGAGATAATATTTATATATATTTATAGAGATTTTAGGATCGATATTATATTTTATATATATATATATATATATATATATATATATATATATATATAGAGAGAGAGAGAGAGAGATAGAGGACGATAATGAAGAACAAATTTATCTAATTCGTTATATCTGCATACATTAGCTATCATTATTAGAATTTTAATACTACCGTCTCAATGGAATAAAAATTCGAAACATTTTCTTTATTAAGTTTCAAAATTATTTTTCTTTTTTTTTGAAATAATGATTATTCCGTGTCTTATCTTTTCCTTAGAGAAATATATATATATATATATATATATATATATATATATATATATTCGATAGACTTATATAAGTGAATACGTATGTATTTCTTCACAATGCACGCAATGCACTTATATATCTGTAATATATACGTAATTACACATATATCTTTGATGCATATCCATATATATATATATATATATATATATATATATATATATTGATGTATATATATTAAATAACTTTTAAATTTTATGGAATGATAATATTTTCAAGTCAAAAAAAAAAAAATAGAAAAGGAAAAAATGGAAATTATAATGACAATGATTTAAAATTCTATGATAAAGTTAGAAAAATTTATCTATATTATATAAGATGTATTTAAAAAAAAAAAAAAAGAAAAGAAGAAAATATATAATATATGTATTTTTAAACCTACATACATATATACATACATGTATATGTGTGTGTGTGTGTGTGTGTGTGTGTGTGTGTGTGTGTATGTGTGTACGTTTAAAATGTAAGAATGCAAAAGAAGAGGCGACGAAATGTAAAGGATCGATGAATTATGATCGCTCCACCATCGAATATTATTTCTCCTTTGTCCTTTTTCTTTTTATCTTTCAATTTTTTTTGCTTCTCTTCGTCTCTCTTATCTTCTCTTCGTTTTCTTTTTCTTTTCAGTTATTTCTATTTCTTTTTCCTTCTTTTTTTTTTTTTATCACGAACGTTTGGGTAACCACTTTGCAACTCGAAGGCAACACACGGCCGACCAGAAGGAAGATTTATAAGACCTGTGCGGGAATACAGTCGGACAGTCGACTCGATTTAATTCGGTAGCATCGAACAACAAGAGGGAGAGAGAGAGAGAGAGAAACAGCTCGTTCAATTTGATCTCGATATCATGATAAGGTCTACTTCCATTCGATATAATCGAAAAATCGAAATATAAAAACATTACAATAAAATAGATTAAAATAAAATGAAATAAAAGGAAATAAAATGAAAGAAAGAAAGAAATAAAAATCCGAGCTCGTCAAAAATGTATATAATATATATATATATATATATATGTATATGTATATGGATGTATGTGTACGTATAGGGTGAACGAAAAGTTCGCAAGCGATGTCAAAATTTGTATAGATCAATTTAAAATTCGATTATTTCTTTACTTTTTATTTCAGATCATTCAAATATATATATATATATATATATATATATATATATATATATACATATATACATATATATTTACACACACACACACATTTACATAGATATATACATTATATCATCTGGTTCGGCAAGTTGAATCTTATTTATGTTAGACAAAGATCGAAATCGACTAAGTTGAGAGAGAGAGAGAGAGAGAGAGAGAGAGAGAGAGAGAGAGAGAGAGAGAGAGAGAGAGAGAGAGAGAGAGAGAGAGAGAGAGAGAGATAGAAGATTTACATCGTCATGGATCAAAAAGATCGACTCGTCGATTATAATAAATCGTGATGCAAATAACAAAGTATCGAGCGAGCTCGATCATTATCACCTCGAGCTCGTCTAACAGAAAAAGAAATATTTTCTATACCTGTACCAACAAAAAAAAAAAAAAAAGAAAAAGAAATGCAAGAAGAAGGAAAAAAGCAGAAAAGAAAAGATCGAGAGAAAGAAAGAATGAAAGAAAATTGATTGGCTAAACGGAAATATTCTAATCGCGCGCAACAATGACAGATTTATCGATCAATTAGAAACTCGAGCCCGCGTAGACGTAATTACGAAACGTTCGATAATTTTTATCACACACACACACACACACACACTAAAGAGTGAGAGAGAGAGAGAGAGAGAGAGACATACGATCAAAGCTATGCATTACTACATGCACCTATAATCTATATATAATACTTGTATACATATACATATACATATACATATACATATACATATACATATACATATACATATACATATACATATACATATACATACATATATATATATATATATATATATATATATATATATGTATGTATGTATATATACAATCTGTCTCATTCTAACTGACGTACGAACAATTAGAGTTACCAAAAGAAAATAAAAAAGAAAATAAAATAAAAGAGGAAAATGGGGGAAACGAAGGAGAAGGTGAAAGAGAGAGAGAGAGTGAGAGAAAAAAGGGGAGAAAATAAATCTGGGCATTGCCAATGATAAATTCACGTTGCAACGAGCGAGAAGAGAAGACGAAAGGCGTGAGTTGGGGAGGGGGCGCCAGGGGAGGGGAAATCGCAGTGGAGGGGAAGGAAGGCAGGGGGGTATCGGTCGTAGTCGTCGTCAACGTCGTCGTCAACGTCGTCGTCGTAGAAGGAGGTGGTGGAGGTGGAGGAGGTGGTGATGGTGGGTAATGTAATGTAAGAGAGTGTTAATGGACAACGGACGCTTTTCTACAGGCAAGAAAACACGAGTAAACAAACCTCATGAGATTGATCGAGGTGTAAATTATTCCAACTGCTACGAGAAAGAGAGAGATGGGTAGGGACGGAGAGACAGATAGAGACAGATGGACGGAGAGGGTTATAGAGAGAGAGAGAGAGAGGGGGGGGGAGGGGAATGTTAAGGAAGGAGCGTTTAAGAATGTTAGATTGAAACGAACACGTTCACTCGCGCCTTTCTATCGAAAAGTATAGCCGGTAATAATACGGAATTAGATTTTAAACGGCAACGATCGAAAATCTATTCATCATAGCGCTCTAAATCTCCGTATCTACGTCGACTCCCCCTCCCCACCCGCTCCCTCCCCTATCCCTCACCCCTCTCCTCCTCCTCCTCCTCCTCCTACTACTACCGGCTCACCAACACCTATCATTATCTCCTTCTCCTATTTCGATCGTTCTTTTCCATTCTTTTCTTTCCCTCCTCTTTCGTTTTCTTTTCTTGTTTTGTTTCTTGCTTTTTATCTCTTTATTTTTTTCTTTTCCCTTTTATTATTTTTACTTAGATATCAAACGAGATCGGAACGAGAATGTAATAAGGAGAAAGTTTATTCGTTATAATATGAGATTGATCGAAGTTTACATATGCGAATGGATGACAGGTAGATTAATAACGCGATCAGTAAGATGATCGAGGGATCGAGGGATCGAGAAAACGAGATATCGAGATATCGAGGGATCGTAATATTCATTGGAATCAACGATTATATATATATATATATATATATATATATATATATATATATATATATATGTATGTATGTATGTATGTATGTATGTATGTATGTACGTGTATTAATTATGCGAAATAGGTTAATAATAAATTAATGACGTACGTGGACAACAAGGTCGACAGGGTGGAGGGGGAGATGGGGGGGGATGGAGGAGGGAGACGACGATTGGGTGGTAGAACGATGATGGTGGTGGTAGTAAGAGAGACAAACGAAAACGAATTTCTCTTTGGGATCGTCGCTGTCTACGAGAGCAAAAAAAAACAAAATGAAAGGTAAAAATGGTTTCACGTTAGCGTTCGCTTTTATTTGATTTGATTTGATTTGATTTGATTTGATTTGATTTGATTCGATTTGATTTTTCTCTTCATTCTCTTCTTCTTCATCTCTCATCCTTTTCTTACCAATGAAACTCGAAACAAAGATGGCCGTGTCTACGACAGAGAAAGATAGACACAGAGAGGGAGTGACAGAGAGAGAGAGAGAGAGAGAGAGAGAGAGAGAGAGAGAGAGAAGATATGAAAGAAAGAAAGATAAGAGAAAAAAAAAAAGAATGAAAGAATGAAAGAATGAAAGAGTGAGATAGACAGATCGCGAGTGATATATATATATATATATATATATATATATATATATATATATATATATATCGCCGTGTACAAGTTTTGTATGCTCGTTCGATTAGCGTAACAGTGCGAGTTGTTTCGCTTCCTCGTTAATAAGAGAGCCCTCACGGTAACAACTCCCTCGTCTTCGTCGACACTGTTGCGGTTATTCCACATATATGTGTGTGTGTGTGTGTGTATATATACATACATATATATATATATATATATATATATATATATATATCCTTCTCTTTCTTTATTTCTTTTCTATCGAATCCTCGTGATCTTCTCGAAGTGGAAGAACGAAGAAGAACGTCGTTTGTGGCCACTAGAGGACAATGCCTTTGCTTGTCCACTTGTCTCACCTCTTTTACTTCTCTCTCTCTCTTTCTCTCTCTCTCTCTCTATCTATCTATCTCTATCTATCTCCTTTCATTTTATTTTCGTTTTTACATTTTTATTTTTATTTTTATTTTTATTTCTTTTTTCATATCTTTCTCCTACAACCGCGCGTACCACCAGTCCCTGCTTCCCCCTAATTATTCTCTCGATCTTTTCCATTTTTTCTCTTCTTTTCTACTATCTTTTTCCTTCTTCTTTCTCTTTTGGATCTTAGTCTTAGTAAGTATGTAATATCGTAACAATGTAATCTCGATTTTTATAAAAAAAAAAAAAAATAAGGAAGAAAGAATAACGAATAAAAACGACGGATAATTGATTGTCAAGTGAAATTAATTAATTAAACTATTTAGTATTTTTTTTTTTTATAACATATATATATATAAAACCGAATACGAATAATTTTGTGATAAATTAGAAAAAGAAATCGAATGATCATGCTTATCGATCGATTATATTATATAATACAATCCTAATAGTAACGGAACAAATATCCTCGCGAACGTAGGTCGGCTCGTACGAATTAAAAGAAAGGAAAAAGAATCATATCGATCCATCGATCGATCGATCGATCGATCGATCAAAATCAAATCAAATCAAATCAAATCAAATCGAATCGAATCGAATCCAATCGAATCGAATCGGATCGAATCGAAAGCGATTCGAAAACGATTCGTTCAACCAATCTCGCTCGGATCGTTAGAGAAGAATGAAAATAAGAAAATTAAATGATAGACGCTTTTAACTGCCTATAATCTAAGGAGAGATATTCGACCTTCAAAAAATAAAAAACCCCTCCCTCTCCCTCTCTCTCTCTCTCTCTCTCTCTCTCTCTCTCTCGCGAGCTCATAAAAATTCTCGATTCGGAATGAGATTAAGAGAAAGAGAGAGAAAAAAGGAAGGGGAAAAAAATTAATGGAAGGAGGAAAGGGAAGGAGAGAATTGATGAGGAAGATGAAGGAAAGCGAAAGGATTATAAAGCGAAAGAAGGACAAACGAATTAATGGAAGAACAAGAGAAAGGAGAGAGAGAGAGAGAAAAGATAGGGAAGGAAAGTGAAAAATGAAAAGTAAAGGAGAAAAATAAGAAAATAAGAAAGAAAAAAAAAGGGGGAACGAAGGAAAGGAACACGGTAGCGAACGATGAGATATCTGGTCGAGGACAATACGGTCAGTCAGACGGACAGAAAGAAAAAGAGAGATAGAGAGAGAGAGAGAGAGAGAGAGAGAGAGAGACAAAGACAGATATATAGAAAGATAGAAAGAAAGAGACAGATAGAGATTTAGATAGATAGATAGATATACGTGCAGAGAGAGAAAGAGAGATAGATAGATAGACGGACAGAGAGAGAGAGAGAGAGAGATAGATAGACAGATAGAAAGAGAGAGAGAGAGAGAGAGAGAGATAGAGAAGAAAAGAAGAGGTAGAAAGGAGTAGGGTGGTGTAGCGGGAGGGTTTGAGGAGACTGCTTGAGGGGAAAGAAGAGAAGAGAGAAGAGAGATCTGAGGTAAGAAAGAGAGAGAGGAGGAGGAGGAGGAGGAGGAGGAGGTTGTTCGAAGATCGGCGTGGGTAAGAGGAGGCAGTTAGCGCGTGTTTACACGACAGCGCTATGTAGCCGGCGACCTCAGAGGAACAGTCTCTCCAACCGGCCAAAGTGAACGTTTCTATTTGTCCGAGAACACCTCTCTCACTCTCTCTCACACACACATACACACTCACTCACTCACTCACTCACTCTTTCTCACTCTTGCCACGATCGGACCCCGTTCGACCCTCGAACGCATAATGACCCTATGCTTTCGAGAGACCAAAAGCAATGCGACTTCTATATATCTTTCTCTTTCTTTCTTTCTGTCTGTCTGTCTGTCTGTCTGTCTGTCTGTCTGTCTCTTTCTTTCTTTCTTTCTTTCTTTCACTCGATTTATCTTTTTCTTCGGAGGCTTCTTTTCTCCGAAGATTGATATTTAAATGCGAGTTCCACGGCTTATATCCAGTAGTTGTATGTGCCGCCTACAAAAAGCTTGTAATATCCTTTAGAGATTTATGTGTGTGTGTGTGTGTGTGTGTGTGTGTGTGTGTGTGTGTGGGTGTATGTATTTCGGTTGTATCGTTTTTTGTGATGTAGATAAATTCGCGTTATTTCAATGACTTGTAACATGTCGTATAAATATATATTTATATATATATATACATATATGGGTACATAACACGCATACAGACGTATATACGCATGTAATGTATGTAATATATGTAATGTGGTCAGTCGGTGTTGTTAGTTACCGTTTAGTTATAAGGCATTGATAACTTGAGTTAAATCTTTATATGTATTGGTATCTTTTCTTTCTCTCTTTTTTTTTTTCCTTTCTTTCTTTTAAAAGATATTTTTTATATTTTATTTATGAAAAAAAATATGTGTGTGTGTGAGCGCGCGTGTATATATATATATATATATATATTTATGTATTCCACGTGACACTTTTATTCAATATACGTTATAGATTGGTATTGAGATCTACGTGCATGTGTATCTATATGTGTGTTTATGTATGTCTGTATGTATGTGTGTATGTATGTACGAGTGTTCTACATTTTATATTTCATGTATGTATATGTGAATAGTCATGTATCTATGCTAATTCTCATATTCTATATTTCGTGCATTTATGAACGGCTTAATCACTCGAGTTCTTCCTATCCGTCAGTTTATTTTATTTATTTATTTATTTATTTATTTATTTTTCTTTCCTTTTAAATCAGTATTGCATATCTTTTTTCTTTTCATTTCTTGTTTATTTCGTTGAATTTTGTCTTTTTTTATCCCTCTTTTTTTGACGACGAAATAAATGATTCGAGAGAATAGACGGCGACCGTAGAGCGTTATAATCAAACAAATTGGGCGATTGAAATATCTACATGTAATCATTTCAATTAATTAATTATTTTTTTGTTTTTTTTTTTTTCTTCTTTCTTTTCTTTTTTTTTTTGTAGAACGAGCCTTCGATCAGTACACGGATCTTTCACTCTTCACGTTTCGATCATTACGAATAAATTTCAAAATAAATTTCAAATAAAAGATATATATATATATATATATATATATTTATATATAAATTAACGAAAAAAAAAAAATATATATATATACACATGAATCTTTGTATGAAAAAAAAAAAAAAATGATTCGAAACGATTAAACTAAAAATTTCGATCGATGAAAAGAAGCCATTACGATTGTAATAAAAAATAAAAATAAAAAATAGACGAAGAGAGATCAATTTAATCGGAATAATAACAATAAATAAATAAATAAATAAAAAAGATAACTAAGAGACAGGTCATTCGAAGGGACGAATCTGTGCAAATATTTCAACCCAATTCCCTTCGGCGATTTTTATTTATTTATTTATTTATTTATTTATTTATTTATTTATTTATCATTATTTGACGAGTTGCTCGATTTCGTTCGAGGAAAAATAGAAAGATGAGGAAAGAAGACGAAGAAGAAGAAGAAGGAGGAAGAAAAAGAGAAGAGAAAAATTCGAGGAGAAAGAATTTCTCACAGCACACAAAGGACAATGTTTCCACGTAGCTTAAAGGTTCGATCGTAAACCGAAAAGTCGATTCGATCTGGTTGCCCTAACGTAGATCCCGAAAACGTCGGGGCCACTCTTTTACGATCGGGATACGACTGTAAAAAGCGATGTTTACAGGAGCACACACCGAGAGAGAGAGAGAGAGAGAGAGAAAGAGAGAAAGAGAGAAAGAGAGAGAGAAGAAGAAGAGAGAGAAATAGAGACCAACAACGCGATCAAAAAGAAGATTTTTATTAATGATTTTATTACTCCCACTTCTTTCACGTATCATCATAAAAAAAAAAAAATGATAGAAAAAGAAGAGAACAAAATAGGAAAAAAAAAGAAAGAAAGGAAAAGATGTAATCCTTCCTGTTCTTTTCTTTTAATTTTCTTTTTTTTTTTTTTTTTTTTTAGAAATAATTTTAAATCGACTATCATGGGAGACAATGATCATTTTAGGACATAATCAATTCAATATATATATATATATATATATATATATATATATA
>OU964977.1:3347803-3355303 GCA_918808275.2 Dolichovespula sylvestris
AAGCAAAAATTCTTTTTTCTTTTTTGTTAATTTTTTTTTTTTTTGTTTCATTTCAAAGAACGTTTTCGTAATCAATTGATTTCGTTATCTCTTGCAAGCAGGGAGAGAAAAAAAGAAAGAAAACAAAAAAGAAGAAACGGATTTTGAGGGTACCGCGAGGCTAATTAAAAAAAAAAATAAATAAATAAATAAATAAATAAATAAAACGAAAAAGAAGAAGAAAGCTCAATTAATTTTGCTTAATAACGAACTGAATCGTACGTACGAGATCATAAAGATTCTCGTAAAGAGGTGTGATCGATTGTTTTTTTTTTTCTCATTCTTCGATATAAATCTCTCTTTCGATGAGCAACGAGCTTTTCTTTCGATCGAATCAAAATAATAATAATAATAATAATAATAATAATAATAATAATTAATATTGATAACAATGATAATTAAAATAATGAAGAATAATTATAAATAAATAATTCTCTTTAAGGAGCGTGATTGATTTTGTTTTTCTATTGCTCTCTCTTTTTTCTTTTCTCTCGTAAATTAAATTCTCACTTAAATATAACAAACTTTTACTTTTGGACCGAATCAAATTAATAATAATAATAATGACGATAACAATAATAATAAAGATGACGAAGAATAAGTACAAACAAATCACGATCAAATGGAAGAGAATAATATGAAATAATGAAAGTAATGATAAAATCATAGAAAAAAAAAAAAAAAAAAAAAAAGAAAAAATACAAAGAAACCGTCCATTAAAATCACCTATAGTAATTCACTGTCGTTAAGAAAGGCAAACAGGAAGCAAACAAAAAGAAAATAAAAGAAAAAAAGAAAATAAAAAAGGGAGAGAGAGAGAGAGAGAGAATAGAAAATAACATACATATACATTGTCAAACGTCAATTAGAAGAGATGATAATATTTATCGGTTCGCCATTATTATCTCGGTTTGAGATGTTTAATTGATGAAAAGAAAAAAAAAAAAAAAAGAAAAAGAAAAAAAGAAGAGAAGAGAAAAGAAATGACGGTCCGAGGGACGAACGAGTAAACGGGTAAATGGTTGGAGGGTATAAGCGTATAAAAGCGAGATTTGTTGATTAATTGATTAGGGAGGCGCCGGAGTCCGCCCTTCGCATTATAGACCGGCGTTGTAGGCCATCATTAAGAGGGTAGTACCCACGAGTTGGGCGCGAAAGAGGGCTGTGACTGCCAACTTACGACCTTTGATCGTGAACCCGTTTGTTCTATCTATCCATCTACCTATAATATATACACCCATCTATATCCAACTATATATACATATATACATATATATATATATATATATATATATATATATATCCAACCACATATCCATCTATTTATCTATTTATCCACGCCTTTTAATGACTCTATTCTCTCTCTCTCTCTCTCTCTCTCTCTCTCTATCTATCTATCTATCTATCTATCTCTCTCCAATCGTTAAGGTATTTACACGTATACAGTAAACATATGATACATTTAATATCCCATAATTTGAAATATGGATCGAGATATAGGAGAACATTTATTATTTTTACTTTTCTCTCTTTTTTTTTTTTTTTTTTTCAATTAAAAAAGAAAACTAAAACGAACGTGACAGATATAAAAGGCAAAAAATAGAACGAACAGTAACGACGACGACGACGACGACGAACAAAATATTTCGATATTCAGAAAATTTCTTGTCGAACGTAAGATTGTGGTTGGAGGGGTGGGGGGGGGGGCGAGGGGGAAGGAACGAACAAAAAAATAAACAGAGTTAGTTATTAGAAATAACAAATAGAAATGAATCGGTTATGAAGACGAAGATAGACGTGGAGAGAATGAGAGTGAGAGGGAAAGAGAAAGATTGAGAGAGAGAGAGAGAGAGAGAGAGAGAGAGAGAGACTAAAATGCATAGAACACGATGAAACGTTTCTCTCGACGGGACGTTTGTTTCCGGCCTGATGGCGTAACACGTCGAGTCCGATCAAAATAATCTCAGACAGTATCCACGGTCAACAAGGTGGGGGGAGGGATTACTGTTTACATTATCTTACTCTCTTAATTTCATTCATATACATTCAAAAACACAACAATTAATATATAATATATATATATATGTGTGTGTGTGTATATATATATATATATCTTATATTATTTGTATATGTGTAATATTTATTTATATATTTATAAAAATATTTTACTAGTATATATGCATTTATATATGTATATTAATAATATTAATAATAATGAAACGTACATATATATATATATATATATATATATATATATATCTTATATTATTTGTATGTGTATATTTATTTATATATTTATAAAAATATTTTACTAGTATATATGCATTTATATATGTATATTAATAATATTAATAATAATGAAATGTACATATATATATATATATATATATATATATATATATATAAAATCGTAGCAATAGTATCAACGTTAATAATACTCGTGTTAATAAATCACGTAAAACAAAGGAAATATCTTAGAAAATAACATATAATAAAATAAATACATATAAAAGGATGTAAACATTGGCAATACCATTAGCAATAATATATTATCTATAACGTTATAGGAAACGAAATAACGATTATATGCGTGTACGAAAGAGGATCCAAGGGACGAGGGTAAAAATAATATCAATGAAATACGCATACGTACGTAATACACACGTGTAATACGCCGTACCGTTGACCGATACAATCAATTAACAATAATTATTTACGGACAACGTTGACAAGAAAATAACGACGATGTACGTGTTTTTCCCCAGTCCGAAAGTCCCAATTTGGAGAGAACACGAGTTTTTGGTTGAGCGGACCCAAAACTAAATCGTCGTACGAGAGCCGAGCTCTAGCAAAGGCTTTTCGATGTTTACACGTACGTCGGAGTCATGGGAGCTGTGGCGAGGTGGCCAAGGGGAGGGGGTCGAAGGGAGGGAGGGAGGGAGGGAGTCAGTGGTATGGGAGACCTACGGTCGGCTGAGGTAAGAGGGTAGGATGAAGAACGAATTCCCGGTAGGCATAAAACTCGGGATGATGTACGCCAACCGGGTTCAGATCAAAGTCGAGCCTTTCAAACAATGTTAACGCGTTACGACGCCGCGAACGCGAGCCACGATGGTGCCCTCTCAATGTTTCTCACACCCTCTCTCTCTCTCTCTCTCTCTCTCTCTCTCTTTCTCTCTCTCTTTGAGTTATACGCACGCATACATATACTACACTACACTACATGCATACACTACGTACACTATATTCGTACACACATACGTATCACTTTATACGTACACTATATACATATATATATATACATACCTACCTACAATATATACATATATAAATATATATATATATATACATACGTACGTACGTACACTATATACATATATATATGTATGTATATATACGTACGTACGTACACTATATACATACACATATATATATGTATATATACATACGTACGTACATTATATACATACACATATATATATGTATATATACATACGTACGTACATTATATACATACATATATATATATATATATACGTACGTACGTACGTACTTACACTTACATACATACATGTTTCTTTACTCTCTCTCTCTCTCTCTTTCTCTCTTTCTCTGTTTTTCTCACGATGGCCTTTTAATAAAGGCCACACGTTTGACTTCAACAAAAGGTATATAACTCTCGTGCGAGTTTTGCAATCGACTTTCTTTCTCTCTTTCTAGACGGTGCCACGTTTCACCGCCTATTTCTACGTTACACGAAACCCCTCCGTAAAATTCCTCAAACATTGCTCCCACATCCCCCACTAACATCACCACCACTAACTCTCTCTCTCTCTCTCTTTCTCTCTCTCTCTCGAAGTTGGGGAAAGAAATAGAAAGTGAAAGAGAGAGAGAGAGAGAGAAATTGTGTTCAATACCAAGAACACAAACTTACGGCTACCGACTGACTCGTAAGACTCGAGAAGACGACCGTCGAAGGCCTAAACTCGTAATACTAATACCAATACTAATCTAAGTTATCCATTTTATCATAACACAACGCGTATCCGTATACCCATGTCTATTTTTATTTCTTTCCGTATTCTTTTTTTCTTTTTCTCCCCTATTCCTTTCATTTCATTTCATTTCATTTCATTTTATTTTATTTCTTTTTTCTTTTTTTTTTTTCGAGATTTCAATCGAATCCACGTTGTTAACACGCTTTGGAAATTTGACGAATAGGTTCGACGGCCGACGTTTATTATGCTAATTGCAAGAGTTGCTATGATATATGGTATATTTCGTATAAGTATCGTTTAACTATACACACGTTCTACGTTCTACGCGTTCTTATCGGTATTGAAGAATTTGGATTATTCATTCGCCCATATTAATTGATTACGAATGAAACTCATTCTTGACCAATGTCTTTTTTTTTTCCTTTTTTTTTTTCCGTTCCTTTATTCTCTCTTCTTTTTCATTCCTATTCTCGGTGTACGGGCCGAAGGATTCATCGTTCATTCAAGTGAACGTTCATTCTTTTCTCCTCTCTTTTTGTTTTTGGTGAAAGAGAAAGAAAAAAAAAAAACGAGTCACGCTGCCTCGACGATATTTGCGAATGAAAAAAGAGGGGAAGGATGGAAATGGAAGCGAGAGGAACGAAAATGGAGGATTTTAATAATTTTAAACGGTCTCGAAGGAGGATTGATCGTTTCAAAAAAAAAAAAAAAAAAAAATAAATAAATAAATAAATAAAAAAATAAAAAAATAAAAAGAATCGCTTAAGAACGCTTGCTCGATCTCAACGAGTATAATGCAATTTTCGCGAAACGCGTATTATACCTAAAATCATTTGGTTAATAACACGAACGCGTTATATATCCGATCGAAATGAAATTGACGAGAGGGTATAACGTTCGTCGTTAGAGATTAGAATTAATCTGGGACTTTTTGGATGACGTGTTTAGAACAGATTCTAACAGTCAGTTAGAGAGAGACATAGTGAGAAAGAAAGAGAGAGAAAGAAATATACGGCGATCAAATGTTAGTCACGGTTTGGTTATCACGAAAATTACTTTAAATTAAGTAATAAAGGACGTACACATATATGCTAAGTTTCTTAGAGAGAGAAAGAGAGAGAGAGAGAGAGAGAAATAAGAAAAAGAGTGAGAAAGAAAGAGAGAGAAAGATAAAAAGAGGAAGTCTTGTAAGGCACGAATGCAAGAAAGAGGCACGTAGGTATATATATATATGTAATCCGTGTATGTATTGCACGTACGAAACATATATATATACATGTGTGTGCGTATTTATGTGTGTGTGCGTGTATAGCCAACGGGCAAACGGAAGATTCGTGCTGAAAACAATGCACACGGGTTGTAATATTCGAAGTACGGAACTCGCCTAAGGCGGTCGACACGAGCGACAATATTGTTTTGTCCCGTGTAAGCACGGTGGTCACGAACCACAACATATTTCAACTCCCATTCCTTCTTCTTCCTTTTTTTTTTTTTTTTTTTTTATTTTTTCTTTCTCTTTTTTTTTCATTCTTCCTCGTTTTCGTTAGCTCGAGACGGACGCGGTTCGTGCTAGAGGAACACAAGGATCATTTACAACGTAAACGATCCTCTCCGTTTCTAGTAAGTCGAGCGCAAGTTGAAATCTTGTATGTATTATACGCGTTTATATATACGTCGGACGATTAATTATTCGATTTGTTCGTGTTCGTTCGTTCGCGTCCGTTCAATTTATTTGTACGGCCGATTTATATATTACGTACGTAAATGTACGTAATATATTTTAATAATTTTTATTAAATGTATTATTATTAATGATTGTTATTAAAAATATTGAAAAGGAATATATTTTTTTTCTACTTTGATTTGTTTGTTCGTTCGTTTAATTTTATATCTTTCACTTTTTGTTTGCTTATTTATTCATATATTTATTTATTTATTTATTTATTTATTTATACATATATAATTTGCAATTTCGGTTGGTAGTAAGTCGGGCGTAAGTAGAAAATGTATATGTACGCGCGTATTAGTCGTACGATCGAATTGTTTTATATATTTAATCGTTCGTTTTATTTGTTCATACGTTTAATTTCTTAGTATGGCCGATTTTATATAGATATTTTTGGTACTTTTATTCGTTCGTTTATTTACTCGAATCATTTCCTGATATCGCGATTACAATTTTAATTTCAATTTTATACCTTTCTCTTTCTGCTTGCTTACTTGTTTATTTATTTATTTATTTATTTATTTATACAATTTTTAATCTCGGATAGTAAGTCGAAACGTATACGTAGTCTGATAAATTTTGTTTATATGTTCATTCATTCATTCATTCATTCGTTCGTTCGTTCATTCATTCATTCATTCATTCATTCATTCATTCGTTCATTCATTCATTCTTTCATTCATTCTTTCATTCATTCTTTCATTCATTCGTTCATTCATTCGTTCATTCATTCGTTCATTCAGTCATTCGTTCGTTCGTTAGTTCGTTCGTTCGTTCATTCATTCATTCTTTCATTCATTCATTCATTCATTCATTCATTCAATTTTGTAATCAATAATTTGATAGATCAATTTTATTTATTTATTTATTTAATTTCCTTCGATCTTTCTTGCCGTCCCCCCACCCCCTCCCCGAAAAAAAAAGTTTTCAAACGATTCAAAAAAAAAAAAAAAAAAAAAAAGAAAAAAAATGAAAAAAAAAAAAATTAATTACTCCTGCATTATCCCAATACGACCACGTATCTATTTTATCTATCTTAATGCACGTTGACTTTTATTATCGACAATTATTCAAACTAACTCTCGACGAAAAGAGAGTTAGAGTTTGAGTTAGAATTAGAGAGAGAGAGAGAGAGAGAGAGAGAGAGAGAGAGAGAGAGAGAGAGAGAAAGGTTAAAGCTTTTTTTTTTTCTTCTCCTCGTGTCAGTCAGGAACGGAAATTAATGCGAGTTCTATCTAAGCAATTTTAGATTTCTGTAAACTACTTACATTAGTTACTTGCATACTACCAATATTTTACTATTTCTACCACTAATACTAATACATATATATATATATATATATGTTTTACATAGATTATCTTTACCATATTCCATGGTTATTTGCTATTTTACGGCTAACCATATACCCAGACACTCTCTCTCTCTCTCTCTCTATCTTTTATTTTTATCGTCGTTCTAAATACGTAGGCGAGTTAGAAAGAAACTTAGATCGTTGCTCTTAAAATAATAATAACGATAAATCGAACTTTGACCATTAAATGAAGATTATCTTTAATCTATCTTGAGCTTCTACTAGGCAGGAATTTGATCGAATCGCGTGCCCCTCCCTCACCAAAAAAAAAAAAAAAAAAAGAAAAAAAAAAGACAAACGAGGTATTACGAAATTTTAAAAAAAAAAAAAAAAAAAAAAAAAAAAAAAAAGAAAAGGAAGAAAGAATTGAAGGAAGATGAATCAT
>OU964977.1:3360303-3395303 GCA_918808275.2 Dolichovespula sylvestris
AAAGAAAAAAAAGGAAAATAAAAAAGAAATCAATACAAGCATTTAAGCATGAGGAAGTAATTTTTTTATGCGTGTGTATGTGTCTTTGTCTGACTTAAAAAAAAATAGAAAAAAAAATAGAGAGAGAGAGAGATATATATATATATATAGATAGAGAGATAAAGATAGATAGAGAGCTAAAGAGCGAGAGATGAACAAAATAAGGAACGAGTGAAATCTCGCAAAAATTAAAAAAAGGAAACGAACGAACGAACAAATAAATAAATAAATAAATAAATAAATAAATAAATAAATAAAAATCCGTACCAATCGTTTGAAGTAGAAAGAGAATAATTTTTATACGGGTATATCTATCTCTGTCCGAGTTTCTAAGGGAAAAGAAATGAAAAAAAAATAGAGAGAGAGAGAGAGAGAGAGAGAGAGAGAGAGAGAAGGAGAGTGAGAGAAGAGTGAAAGAAGAGTGAGAGAGTGAGAGGGAAAGAGGGATAGGTGGTATTACTCGAAAGGTGCATCATTTTTCACCGTCTATCGCATTAATTACCAAGTGGAGATCGACCGATCGGCAGACGGTCGTTGAGCGATCGATTAAAAGGGGAGAGGTCGTGCTCCTCGGCTTTTAATACAGCACTGCTCGTTAATCTGTACCAGCAACATTTATTACATGTGCATCGATTAAAGATGCCTTAATGATCGCTCGTAATTCCTCGTCACTTATCGATTCTCATTCTCATTCTCATCCTCTCTCTCTCTCTCTCTCTCTCTTTCTCTTTTATTTATTTTCATTTTTACACACCATCCCCTCTCCCTCCCGTTCCATTGAAAACTCTTCATCAACGAGTAAGATTTTCATCGTCGATTCGTTCGAACGTTCGTCGCTGTTTTTTTTTTTTTTTTTTTTTTTTTTAAGAAAGAAAAAAAAGGGAAGACAAATTTATATGAATAAGTACACGGATTTGTATATATATATATATATATATATATATATATATATATATATATATATATGCGTGATTTATGTTTCTTTTTCTTTTTTTTTTCTTTCATTAAAAGTGCGATATTAAAAAAAAAAAAATCGCGTCTACGATCTTTCATTCGGATTCGTTCGTTCGTTCGTTTCTTCTTTTTCTATTATTAATATTCATTAATTAATTTGAGATTTAATTTATTATAATTCTTTCCTCTCCCTCTCTCTCTCTCTCTCTCCCTCTCTCTCTCTATCTATCTATCTATCTATCTATCTTTATAATGAATTTTCATAAGAAAAGGGTATTCGTCGTTCTTAATATAATTAATAATTAATCAACTCCTTCTTCGATCTTAAATGCACGTACATATATATATATATATATATATATATATATATATATATATTCTTTTCCTTTTATTATTATTTTTTTTTTTTTTTAATTCAATTTATTTTTTTCTCCGAACTAATTTCAACGGAAAAAATTAATTTCTTTCCCTACCGCGAAGAAAAAAAAAAAAGAAAGAAAGAGGAATAAAAAGAGAAAGTATATTCTTTTATTCCTCTTTTATCATCTTCGAAATAATTAATATTTATAATTAACTTCTTACACATACATACATACATACATACCTACATATATACATACATACATACATACATATATATATATATATATATATATATATATATATATATATATATTTAATCTCTGTCTCTCTTTATCTCTCATCCCTTTACGAGTGAAATTTTTAACGGGAAAGGATTGAGTGGAGGAACGATAAAAAAAAAGACATGAAAAAAAAAGAAAAATAAAAAGAAGGTAAAGAAGAAAACGATCAAAAAACAAAAAAAAAAAGGGAAAAAAGAGAAAAAAGGAAACGAAAATTTCGAGAGAAGTAGGATTCGCGATGAGGGAACGTAAAAATAATTCGGTCATAGCGTATCCAACGAGGAAGTTACGTACAGGCAGGCCGAGCATCCGCTTCCGTCCCACGCCGCTCGTATTTTATTCTACGCCCGTGTTCCGCGTTTCTACTCGTCGTCGAACACTTAAACGCGTTTACGAGGGTTGCGATCATCTACTATCGATCTTCTTCTAGCATAGGCCGCGCCGGCCTTTCTCGTTTCGCGTAACCTTTTCCTTTTTTTTTTCTTTTTTCTTTGCTTCCTTTCTTTTATTTTTCTACCTTCTTTCCCTCCTTTCTTTCTTACTTTCTTTCTTTCTTTATCCGTCATTTTCGAACTCGAAACAACGAAAAAAGAGAGAGAGGGAGAAAGAAAGAGTGAGAAAAAGTGAAATCGTTTGGAAATAACGTGATTTATACGTTCACTTTTATATACTATATATATATATATGTATATTTATGTATGTATGTATATGTATGTGTACATAATATATGTATATAGAATACGTATGTATATATAACGTTTTCTTTATTTTTCTTTTCTTCTTTTTTCTCTTCATCTTTTATTTATCTATTTATTTGTTCGTTTCGTAAAAATCTATAAGGTTGAATCAAAGATTATACGAACTTGATAACGACAAGTTAAATTTATAAAAAACAAATAAATGTATATATATATATATATATATATATATATATATATATATTGACATAAATATGTATATACACACACATAAATACGTACGATATGATTATATACGTACATAGACATTGAATTTATTTAAATACGTATATACGTATACAATCATATTATATACACATAAATGTATAATTTATATATATATATATATATATATATATATATATATATATATATATATAAATCCTATTACATTTATAAAGAATAATAAGAAAATAATTATATTATTAAACAAATTATATTATATTAATATAATAAATATTATAATAAATTATATTATATTAATAAATTATATTATTAATATCGTAAAAGAAAATAATTCGATAGAAAATTAAATTAGAGACGAATTGAACTAATAAATAAACTAAAAACCAAACCAAACCAAACTAAACTAAGATATAATAAAATGAATACAAAAAAAAGAGAGAAAGAGAAAGAGGGAGAGAGAGTGAGAGTGAGAGAGAGAGAGAGAGAGAGAGAGAGAGATAGAGATAGATATATAGAGATAGAAAAGGACCAACGGAGACCACACTTGTGAACGTGTTAGGCAAAAGAAGATGTTCACGCGGGATAAGATACTCCTCTCTCTCTCTCTCTCTCTCTCTCTCTCTCTCTATCTCTATCTCTATCTCTCTCTCTTTAGCTCATGCATTGTGCATTCCTCACGAGTGCACGCGACGTTGCACGCGAACTCGCGCGTACCGGAGGACGTCGACTCTCTCGCGAGTATACCGCGACGTTACTTCGAACGTAACTTCTCCTCGTCTTATTAGCGAGCCGCGAGAATCGTTCCGAGTGTGCCAACCCGTAAAATCGTGTATTATTAAGTACATAAGGGTTTTATATAGTTACGCTTAGAAAGGGGTTGGTGTGTTTGAGGGGGGGGGGGGGTGGGCCCGGACGGGGGGAAACCAGTTGCTTAAATTTTAGCCTCGGGAGTTTAATCTTACCCTTCTCTCTTTCTTTTTTTCTTTTTTTTTTTTTTTTTTTTCTATTCTTTTCGTTTGTTTTCGTTTTAATTAATTTTCGTTCCCTTCTTTTCTCCCCTCCCCCACCCCCCCCTCTCTCTCTCTTCGTTGGTCTCTTCGTCTTAATTCCCCCTCCCCCCCCCCCTCCCGCCCCCCCCTTCCTTTCTTCTTTTTAAACGTCATATTATCTTTCATTTTATCGAATGAAAATTATTGAACGTGAATTTATGCTCGATTATAAAGTGTGATCGTTAAATCGAAAATTGTTATGTTCGATTATAATGTGCGATTGTGAAAATCGCAAATTTTTATGTTCGATTATGAAGTGTGATTGTTATTAAATCGAAAATTTTTACGTTCGATTATAATGTGCGATTGTGAAAATCGCAAATTTTTCTGTTCGATTACAATGTGCGATTGTGAAAATCGCCAATTTTTCTGTTCGATTATAATGTGCGAGTGTGAAAATCGAAAATGTTTATGTTCGACTATGAAGTGTGATTGTTATTAAATCGAAAATTTTTACGTTCGATTATGAAGTGTGATTGTTATTAAATCGAAAATGTTTACGTTCGATTATAAAATGGAATTATACGATGTAAAATTTGTATATTCGATTATAAAATATATAATATAATATAAAATAAAATGAAATGAAATAAATATAAAAATAATATAAAATGATATTATTAAATCGAGATTGTAAAGTGATATTATTGAATGAAAAACGAAACAAGAAAGGAAATGAAGTAAATATATAAACGAGATAGACATGTACACACAAACACACATACACACAGAGAGAGAGAGAGAGAGAGAGAGAGAGACGCATATGCACACGTATGCATTTATGGCTGTACGTACGTACGTAGGATGTGCATATATGCATTAATCGGAATATTTTCGATATTAATATAATCGTTTTAACGTCAACGTAATACAACTGTTATAATAATCGATACGACGATTGTCGTATAAAATCGATCGATTTTCTAAAAGATTAATGTCGATCTGTCGATGCCACCATTAAAAAAAAAAAAAAAAAGAACAAATAAATAAATCGAATGAATAAATGAATGGATAAATAAATAAATTAATGAATGAAATAAAATAAAAGTAAATAAAATAAAATAAATAAACGTGTCGATGAACGAAGCCCCCGAAAAAAAGAACGAAAGAACCAAAAATCAAATGATAAAATAATAAACCAAAAAGTATCATTATAATGTCAACGTAATACTTCCGTTATAACAATAGATACTACGATTGTCGCTTAACAACGATATCGATTGTCGTATAAAATCGATCGAATTTCTACAAGATTGATATCGATCTGTCGATTCCATCATTCAAAAAAAATAAAATAAATTAAAATAAAATAAAATAAAATAAATAAACGAAAGAATGAACGAACGAACAAATCAATAAATAAAATAAATAACCAAAAGAATGAACGAACGAACAAATCAATAAATAAAATAAATAAACAAAAGATTTAATGAACGAGTAAATCAATAAATAAAATAAAAAAACAAAAGAATGAACGAACGAATAAATCAATAAATAAAATAAATAAACAAAAGATTAAACGAACGAGTAAATCAATAAATAAAATAAATAACCAAAAGAATGAACGAACGAGTAAATCAATAAATAAAATAAATAACCAAAAGAATGAACGAACGAGTAAATCAATAAATAAAATAAATAAACGAAAGATTAAACGAACGAATAAATCAATAAATAAAATAAAAAAACAAAAGAATGAACGAACGAGTAAATCAATAAATAAAATAAAAAAACAAAAGAATGAACGAACGAGTAAATCAATAAATAAAATAAAAAAACAAAAGAATGAACGAACGAACAAATCAATAAATAAAAAAAATAACCAAAAGAATGAACGAACGAATAAATGAATAAATAAAATAAATAAACGTGTCGATGAGCGAAACCTCCGAGGTGGAACAAAGGGAGAAACGTAAAAGAGAAGAGAAACGAACAAACAAAATAAATAAACGAATAAACAAATAAACAAACAAACAAATAAATAAACAAGTAAACGAGTGAACGGAAAAAACTTTCGAAGAGGATAAAAAAGAAGAAGAAGAAGAAGAAGAAGAAGAAGAAGAAGAAGAAGAGAACGACGAATGAAGAAAGGACGAATGCGAACAGGATGAATAATTAGAATAAGTATAATAAGAGTAGAATAAAAATAAAAAGTAATAGCAGTGGTAGTAACAGTACTGGGAGTAGTATTAGAGGAAGAAGAAGAGGAGGAAGAGGAAGAAGAAGAAGAAGAAGAAGAAGAACATGAATAATAAGAATAATAAGAAGAAGCTGGCTTTTGACACGACACGCGTCGGTCGTCTCGCTCGCGAGAGATCTAAGACTCAGTGCGAGCGGCTTCCGCTAATCCAAGAATCGGCTCCTTCAATGCGCCAGGAGAGTTTCGCGATTATAAATATCAGAGATACCGAGAATTCGAAGCAACGGCACGAAGACGACGACAACGACGACGACGACGACGACGACGACGACAACGAAGAAGACGACTTAAACGACGAAGACGAGGACGACGACGACGACGAGCATCGTCTAGACTACGTACGAAGAAACGAGAACGTTCGCGTTGTTTCGTGGGATTCTGGGGGTGGGGTGGAGTGGGTGGTACGGGAGGGGGACAGTGAGAATCCCCATCAAAATCAAACCTTTTTTCTTTTTCTCTTTCTATTCCCTCTCTCTCCCTCTCTCTTTGTGTGTGTGTGTGTGTGTGTGTGTGTGTGTGTGTGTGTGTGTGTGTCTCTATATCGCTCTTTCTCTCTGTTTTTTTTTTATCTCGCTTTTTCTATTTCTTCTTCGTCTTTTTTTTTTTTCTTTTAATTTTTTTTTTTTTTTTTTTACTCTCGTTAACGAGTTATTTTATTCTTCCGAGAAGTATTTTTAAGTACGTTCGATTCGAATATAATTTCTCGCTTCTTTTGGAAATACAATCGGTGTCGATTATTTCGCGATTGATCAATTCGATATTCTTTCTTTTTTGTCTTCTTCCTTTATTCTGTTTTATTTTTTTATGTTTTTTTTTGTTTTATATTTTTCTCGAACGTAACGCAGTAATTAAGTTCAATCTTCCTTTTCTTGTTTGTTTGTTTGTTTGTTTACATTTTTCTTTCACTCACGTCCATCGAACTTTCATTTTACGGGGTTACGAGCGATGTCAAAATTGAGGTATTACAATTACTAACAATTATTTCGTAACGATTCTAGTAAAAATTACTATAGTTTCTTCGTTCTCTTTCTCTCTGTTGATCTCACTTTTTCTCTTTCTTTTTATTTTTCTTTTTTTTTTTTTTACTCTCATTCACGAGTTATTTTATTCTTCCGAGAAGTATTTTTAATTACGTTCGATTCGAATATAATTTCTTGCTTCTTTTGGAAATACAATCGGTGTCGATTATTTCGCGATTGATCAATTCGATATTCTTTCTTTTTTGTCTTCTTCCTTTATTTTGTTTTATTTTTTTTTATTTTTTTATGTTTTTTTTTGTTTTATATTTTTCTCGAACGTAACGCAGTAATTAAGTTCAATCTTCCCTTTCTCTCTCCTTTTTCTTGTTTGTTTGTTTGTTTGTTCGTTCGTTTGTTTGTTTGTTTATTTATTTATTTATTTTTCCTTTCACTTTCGCCCATCGAATTTTCCATCGTCGATAATATCGCGATTGATTAATTCGAAATTCCTTTCTTTTGTCCTCTTCCTTCCTTTTATTTCTTTTTTTTTTTTTTTTTTTTTTTATTTAAAAATTTTTTTTTCGAACGTAACGTCGCAATTAAGTTTAATCCCCCTTTTTCTCTATTCCTTTTCTTTATTTACTTATTTACATTCTTCTTTCGCTCTCGTCCATCGAACTTTCATTTTACGAGTTTACGAACGATGCAAAAATTGAAACATCGCAATTAACCCATCCCCCACGCAACAAATAATATTACCAGCGTAGTCATCGAGAAAAGAGAGGAAAAGAAAAAAAAAAGAAAAAAAAAAAAAGAAAAAAGAAACAAAAAGGGGGAAAGAGGAAAAAAGGAATGGGGCACGCAAAAAGTAAGAACGAAGACGAAGAAGTAAATAAAAAAAAAAATAAAAAAAAAATAAAAATAAAAAAAAACAAAACAAAAAAAAGAAATGAACAAAAAACTGATGGGCAAGAAGAAATAAGGAAAAAGGAAAGAGAAGAAAGATCGATGCATCTGCTTCGAAAGAGACGGAGTGAGAAAACTCGATGAGGGGGTTGAAACGTGAACGAGTCTATTTCTAGAAGACATAAGAAGACTCTCACACACACACACAAATACATATACACACGTGCGTATAAATACGTAAATATACATGCACACGAGATAGTAATATATAGAGAAGATGAAAAGGGAAATAGTTTTTATCCGTTTTCTCGAAAATTACGAGAAATGGAGGGGGGTAGGGGGTGGGGTGGGGTGGTGAAGAGTGAAAACGCATCTGGAGCCATTCCTACCACTCTACTACCCCTTCGTCTCGTCTTCCAAGTTGGTTTATTTCGATGCTCGAACGTTCCTTCCATCCCCCGTTCTTACCACGCCCCCCTTTACCACCCCCCCTTCTATCTCCCTATTCACCACCCACTTCACAACCTCCCACCGTTTCTCCTATCCAACCCAATTCATCCAACTATCTTCCTCTACAAATATTTTCCTCGTTATGCAAAAGAAAATATTCGATTTCTATTTATATAAAAAAAAAAATATATATATATATATAGAATTGAATTTGTTCTATATATATTATTGATTTTTTTTTATATATATGTATGTGTGTATATATATATAATTGTTTAATTATTTTTATAACAAATTGTAATATATATATCTATATATATATACGTATACGTATGAATAAAAATATATTTTCATTTTTTGTTTGTTTGTTTCTTTTTTGTTTCCTATTAAATATGTTCATTAAAAACAATTTTTATTAAATTTATCATTAAAAGATATTATCGTTTCGATTTCCAAAATTAATTAATACCATATATATATATATATATATATATATATATATATATATATATATATATACGCATGAATAAAAATATATTTTCATTTTTTCTGTTCGTTTTTATTTTTCGTTTCGTTAAATATGTTCATTAAAAAAAAAAAAAATAATAATTTTATTAAATTCATCATCGAAAGATATTATCGTTTCGATTTTCAAAATTTATTAATATACTTTTACAAATTTGTACCATTCAAGATTTCAAGCGTTTCTTTGCCTTCGACTCATTGTTCGAATAGAAATAGTAATTATTTCTAATGGTAACGTTTCGCTCGATTGCATATCTTTCCAATCGTCCAACGCAATCTTTCGAATCTATCATTATAAATAACCAGTGAATAAATTCTCAATGGGACGAACCGTCGTCTAAAAAAAGAAGAAAAGAAAGAAAGAACCTCAAGAAAAAGAAAATGTAAAAAGTAACAAATTCGCACAAAAATCATTTATAAAGGATTATTTCGACGATTATTATTTCCTTTTTTTTTTTTTATAAAAAATATAATAAAGAAGAAAGAAGGTATATGAAAAAAATATGATAAATAAATAAATAAATAAATAAATAAATAAATAAATAAATATATACAAAAATATCTAAATATACATATATATAAAACTAAAATGTAAAATATGTGAAGTAAATCCGTCATCTTATTTGCCAATAAGGGAAGATTGAAAATACGATAACCAAAGTAACCGTATGATTACAACGAAATTCATGTTGTTCCCATAAAATGCACTTCCGCCTTTCCGTAATAATATATGTGTATATATATATATATTTACTTTTTACTTAACCATTCAAGGCAGATGTTGCAAGGATCAAAAAGAAGACTCGTGCCTTCGACGACATTGTTCCGGCCAATAAACGACGAACCCGGAAAAAGAAAAGAATAATAATAATAATAATAAAAAAAAAAAAAAAAAAAAAAAAAAGAAGAAAAAAATGTAAAGAAAGAAAGGAAGGAAGAAAAAGAAAAGGAAACAAAAAACGTAACGAGCTTTAAAAAGTCCTACCTCTCTCCCTCCCACTGTCCCTCCCTCCTATCCGTTTCTCCCCAGTCCACGTGCCGAAACAATAAAAAAAAAAAATATATATATATATATATATATATATATATATACATACTTATAAAAATTAAATAAATAAAAAAAAATAAATAAAAAAAATAAAAAAAAAAGGTGGAACAAAAATATGCAATAGAGTACTTACAATATTTTACATACATACGTACGTACGTATGTAAACTTGAAAAAAAAAATGTGTGTGTGTGTGTGTGTGTGTGTGTGTGTGTGTGTGTGTGTGTGCGTACATCGTCGGGCAAACCTTTCATTTTTCGAAGCAGCTGGTACGAGTTTTTTGAACACAGTTAACGTTATTATCCATAATTTTCGTATGTATAAGTAAACATACACACACACACACACACGTGTGTGTGTGTGTGTGTGTATATATCTTTATATCTTATCGGTTAAAGAAAAAGAATTCTGAACAATCGGAACGGTAAAGGAACGACACTTTTCTTAACCTAAGTACTCGAATGAGTACCTGCGTAAAAAGTCTCTTTGAAATATTCGAGACACCTGTTACAAGGTGGTAGCGAGGATGAGAATTGAAAAAAGAAAAAAGAAGGAAGAAGAGAGAGAGAGAGAGAGAGAAGATAAATGCCAGGCTTTTTTTATACAAATCGTTAAGAGATTGTTAAGATAAAGAAAGATGGATAGATAGATAGATAGATAGATAGAGAGAGAGAGAGAAGAAGAAAAGTAAAGTAATTTGTATCGATATTATTTTCAATGATTAATTTCCATGACGATTTCGTTTGATTATTTTTAATGATTTATTCGTATGAATAATTTAAATGTTTAATTTCGATAATTATTTTGAATGATTATTTGAAATGATTAATTTCAATGTTTAATTTCGACGATTATTTGGAATGATTGATTTCAATGTTTAATTTCAATGATTATTTTGAATGATTATTTGAAATGTTTAATTCCAATGTTTAATTTCGATGTTTAATTCCGATGATTATTTTGAACGATTAATTTCAATGTTTAATTTCAATGATTATTTTTAATGATTAATTGAAATGATTAAATTCATTGTTTAATTTCAATGATTATTTTGAATGATTAATTGAAACGATTAAATTCATTGTTTAATTTCGACGATTATTTTGAATGATTGATTTCAATGTTTAATTTCAATGATTATTTTGAATGATTATTTGGAATGATTAATTTCAATGTTCAATTTCAATGATTATTTTGAATGATTATTTGAAATGTTTAATTTCAATGTTTAATTCCGATGATTATTTTGAACGATTAATTTCAACGTTTAATTTCAATGATTATTTTTAATGATTAATTGAAATGATTAAATTCATTGTTTAATTTCAATGATTATTTTGAATGATTAATTGAAACGATTAAATTCATTGTTTAATTTCGACGATTATTTTGAATGATTGATTTCAATGTTTGATTTCAATGATTATTTTGAATGATTATTTGGAATGATTAATTTCAATGTTCAATTTCAATGATTACTTCGAATGATTACTTTTGAACGATTAAGAAAATAATCGGGTATATTTTTGTCTGAGATTAAAAGAATAAGGGAGGATTAACGTAAAGATTTATGACGAACAGTTTTTTTTTCCTTTCCTTCTTTGTTAAATTTGTTTAATTTTTCTTCGTTCTTTTTTTTTTCTTTTCTTTTTATTCAATTTCTTCCCCTTCCTCTCTTCACTCTTCTCTTTTATTTAATTCTCTCTTCTCCCTCTCATTTAATTTCCCCTCCTTCCTCTCTCTCTCTCTCTCTCTCTCTCTACTTCTTTCTCTCTCTTTTTTTCATTTGATCTTCTCCCCCCCCCTTTTTTTTTTTTTTAATTTAATTTTCTCTACTTCACCTCTACTCAATTTCTTCTCCTTCCTCACTTCACATTTTTTTTTCTTTTTTCATTTTATTTTACCCAATTTCCCTTAATCCTAATTCCCTTATCCCTTTAATTTAAATTCTTCCCCTTCTTCCCCTTCCTCCCCCCCCCCCTCGTTAATACTCATTGTCTCTTTTCTTTCCACTTTGATCCCTCCTCCCACCTGTTCGTTATTTCAATTTGATCCCTCCTCCTTCCTCGTCCTATCCTATCCTTATCCATTCCCTACCCACCTACCATTACAACGAAGTTACACGCGGCTCGTTAAACTGCAATTTTAATTTCCAACAATAGTAGGAACAACGCGGCGCACACAACACACAGGATGTTGTTTCTACCGTCTCGGTGATCGAAAAAAAAAAAAACGACAAGATTTCTATCCCTCCTTACTTATTTTCTTACTCGTATTTTTGTGCCTTTCTACCATGCCCCGAAGTAACGCAAACAGAAAAGTTAGAGAGTTGGAGAGTGCAAGGGAAAGATTGAGAAAGAGAAAGACCGAGCGAACGGGAGAGAGAGAGAAAAAAAAAGAGAGAGAGAGAGAGAGAGAGAGAGAGAGAGAATAAGTAATAACGTAATAACGTCTACGTGTCCCTTTATCGTTTAAATCGCGAAGCACCAATTTCATTCCTACACGCCATATAACCGCACGAAACCAAAGCAATAACGTCTTCTTCCAAGTTTCTTCCGCTTGGTTCCACCTCCGCGCGTGTAATATTACCACTCGTGTACGTTACAACAATATGTAACTATTAAACGAGGATGATGTGTTGGTACGAGGGTGGGACGGAGGGAGGGGGATAACGTTATCTTCCTTAACCTTTTTTTTTTCTATCTCTCCCTCTCCCTCCCTCTCTCTCTCTCTCTCTCTCTCTATTTCTTTTTTTTTTTTTTGGCTCACTTTCTCTTTCCATTTTTTCGTCCTTTTTTTTCTTTTTTTTTTTTCTTCTTCTTCTTCTTCCCCATCATCACCACCGCCATAACCATCGTCGCCTCACCCCACCCCCCCCCACACACCCAATCGTACATTCTTCTCGATTTTCGTTCTCGTTTTTATTTTTATTTTTATTTTTATTTTTATTTTTATTCTTATTTTTATTTTTATTTTGTTTTTCTTTTTCTTTTTTCCCTCTCACCTCTAACGCTCCCGTTGTTTCCTTGCTCTAGTTTCTCTTCGTTCTCCTTATTTTTTTTTTCTTTCTTTACTTTTTCTGTTTTTTTTTTTTCTTTTTTTTTTTATTATCACTATTATTCTACTCCTTATTTTTCTTCTCTCCATTTTTCTTCTCGTTCCTTTGGTCTTTATTATTACTTTTTCTCTTTCTTTTTTCTTTTTTTTTTTTTTTACTTTTTCTGTTTTTTTTTTTTTTTTTTTTTTTTATTATCACTATCATTCTACTCCTTATTTTTCTTCTCTCCGTTTTTCTTCTCGTTCCTTTGGTCTTTATTATTACTTTTTCTCTTTCTTTTTTCTTTTTTTTTTTTTTCTTTCTTTCTCTTTGACGTTCGTTTATACGTTTCACTCGATAATCCCTAGAAATGTTATGCGCGTTTTTGGTTTTTCTTTTTTCTCGATTTTTCGATCTCATTTATTCGCTCGTTCGTTCGTTCATTCAATCATTTATTTATTGATTCATTTATTTGTTTATTTATTTATTTATATCGTTCGTTTGAAAAGAAATTTCATTTTCACGATCATACGCGTATCCTTTTTCTTTATGTTTTTTTTTTTTTATCATATATATATATATAAAAGTCGATCGATAATTCGTGAACTCGTCCGTCTTAAGAGAGAAAAAAAAAAGAGAAAAGAAAAAGCGAAAGAAAGTTGAAACGAAAAAATGGTAAATGTTAAAGCGAGAAAAAAAAAGAAAATGGTAACGACGAGAAGAAAAAGAACGAACGGAAATTAAAACGACGATAACAACAATAACGATAACAATAACAATAACAATAACAATAATTTGGAAAGCTCAAAAAATAAAGAAGACAGAGAGAGAGAGAGAGAGAGAGAGAGAGAGAGAGAGAGAGAGAGAATGGAAGAAAATGAAATAAAAAAGAACAAGAAAGCGGGAAAGAAATAAATAAATGAAAAAAAAAAAAAAGAAAAAATAAGAAAAAAAAGAAAAAAAAGAAGAAAAAGAAGAGGAGGAAGAGAAAGAGAGAAGGTAAAAATGAAAAAGAAGAAAAGGTAAGAAAGAAAAGGAAGAAAAAGTAAAAAAGAAAGGGAAGAAAAAAAAAATGAGCCGACAAACGACCGACACGAATCTTCGTCATCGTCGTCTTCGTCTTCGTCTTCGTCTTCGTCTTCGTCTGCGTCTTCGTCTTCGTCTTCGTCTTCGTCGCTCGTAGAACCGAGAGTTATATTTTGACCCTGGTTAGCATACCAAAGGGACGTTATATTCTTATGGTGCTGGTACTCGCTATTATAATGAATATCTTTGCCGCTGTATAAGCATATATGTAAAGCACGTGCCACGTTTTCGTAGCGGGGTTGGCCGGCAGAAGATAATATAAGAATGAACAGAGATAGAGACAGAGACATAGACAGAGACAGAGATAGATAGAGAGAGAAAGAGAGAGAGAGAGAGAGAGAGAGAGAGAGAGAGAGAGAGAGACAAGAAGAGAAAGAAGCAGAAGTAATAGAAGAAGAAGAAGAAGAAGAAGAAGAGGAGTAGAAGAAAAAGGAAAAAGAATTAAAAAATAAAAAGAATGAAAAAAAAATATATATATATATATTTTTTTTTTATTTATTTTATATATTTATATAATATATAATAATAATATATTATATAAATATATATATTTATTTTATATATATATATATTTATTTATTTATTTTATATATGTATATATATATATTTATTTATTTTATATATGTATATATATATTTATTTATTTTATATATACGTTTTATAATATAATAACGATGGCAATAATAATTATTATTATAATGATATTTATATTTAGTAATTATAATAAATTGTAATATTTGATTATTATTAATATTATTATTACATAAAAATAATAATTATTATTACAAAATGTAATATAAGATTATTAATATAATATTATATCATATTAATTATTATTAATATTAATACAATATTGTTAATATCACTACATAAAAATAATAATAATTATTATTATTATTATAAATTAGTATTATTATGTAGTAATATTAAAAATTAAATATTACGATTTGTAATATAATAATACATAACAACAACAATAATAATAATAATTATTATTATTATTATAAATTAGTATTATTATGTAGTAATATTAAAAATTAAATATTACGATTTGTAATATAATAATACATAATAACAACAATAATAATAATAATTATTATTACGATTTTCTTTTTACTTTTTCATTCGCATAATTCACAATTTCTCTGTCCTCTTCCCTTTTTTTTTCCCCCCTGCTTTACCCTTCTTTTTCCCATTCTTTCGTCACTGCCCTTTTATTCATCTTAATCCCCATTTTTAGATCCCTCAGAAACCCCACTGATTTTTCTACGTCATCACCGGTGAATGGCCTCCTCGCAATCCCTTCCTTTGCATCCCTCCCACCCTCCCACCCTCTCCTATTAGTCTTCCTAAACATTCTAACAAAAAAAAAAAAAAAAAAAAAAACAAGAAAAAAAAAAAAAGAGAAAGAAAAAAAAACCCTGTGTGACGGAGGCTTTTGTAGGCCGGAATGCATCGTCGATTTTTCTCTCGAAATTTTTCTATGATCGTACTAATGGTCGACACCTTTGAAATTCAATGAATATCACACACGCACACGAAACGAATTTGGAAGTAAAATTTTTCTCTAAAAAATTGTAAGCATATTTCAAATCCCTTTCCTCTCTTTCGTACGTAAGATTACGACAATGTATTTACAACTCATATACATAGATCATACGTAGATAATTTTTAATCATAACAGAATCGTATAAATAAATTTTTGATATAAAAAAAAAGAAGAAGAAAAAAAAATTCAATTTTTAAAGTTGAAAATAGTCGATTTAATATCCATCAGAGATAAAAATTTTTCAAGTTATATACGTAGAACAATTAAATCGTATGTAAAATAAATAAATCGTACGAACACGCTTATTTGTATATACGTACATGTGTATTACGTATAAATACACGTACAAACACACACACACACACACACACACACACACACACATACGGATACGTGATTTGTAGAGATATTAACATATAATTTTTAAGCACGATGAATACATATCCATTGTATCGTACCGTATTGTATCGTATCGTATTGTATTGTATATCATGTACGTATACATACATACATACATACATACGTATATATATATATATATATATATATATATATATGTGTGTGTATATAAATGTATCTATACACATACACGTACAAGTCACATATGCTTTCGTTACGGTTTTTTATTCTTTCCTTTTTTTTTTCTCTTTTCCTTAAAAAAGACTCTCGTAGGTTCGTTGAAATCCGAATAGATAGAAGGTACGTGCGTGAAAGATACTTATAGCAAAGTATACCTCGGTAATGTATGCGAAGATACTATAGAATCACGTTCGCGAGACGGTCACGCATCGTTCATTCGTCGAACGTCCGACAAATTCTCGTCTTTTATTCGGAACACCATCCGTTTAACACCTCCCCAACATCTTCTGCGACTTGACTTACGCGTTTAAAGAAAGGAAAAAAAAAAAAGGAAAGAAAGAAAAAAGAAAAGAAAACGAGAAAAAGATACTCACGCGCGTTAACCGACCGAATAAAATGGAAAGGAGTCGGATGGAAAAGGAAAAATGATAGAAATAAAAAGAAAAGGAACAAACAAAAAAATTAAAGAAATGAAAAAAAGAAATTAAAATCGATAGAAAAAAAAAAATATATATATATATATGTGTGTGTGTATGTATGTATATATACTGCGATATACTATTATACATAATATACTGTAAAACAATTAATTATTGTCATCGCATTTCAATCGAATCACGATCACACTTTTTATCAAAGTATATTCGTCGTACTGTTAAAAAAAAAAAAAAAAAAAATTAAATTAAAAATTACATACATAAATACGTACGTACGTACACACACACACATATATGTACATACGTGTATATATATATATATATATATATATATATATATATATATATATAGTGCATATGTACGTGCATATCTACGATCTAGCGAATATAATGTAACTTCAAAGTAAAATGGCGTCATTGTCGTGGTTGGCGCGGGGTGGGGGTGGGGGGGGGGGGTGCAGAAGGGGCGGGGCGACAGGGGGTTTAACGGTAAATACGAAAATGGACATTGGTCCTTCTAATTCTCGTATATCGATCAATTAGCAGGGCCATGCATGCGGAAGCGCAATTACGGTTATTAGCGTCTACTCGTATGAGAATGAAGTGCAACGATGAATAGAAAAAGACGGATATACATATACATATAGAAAGAGAGAGAGAGATAGAGAGAGAGAGAGAGAGAGAGAGAGAGAGAATCCATTGTTGTTAACAACCCCTTTCGTTCGTTCGAGCAAAAAAAAAAGAAGAAACAAAAACTCATGTTCGTCATCACGATCGATAGATCGATCATTACACTTACCCTTCATACTATGCATGAAGTATACCATGTACGTACGTATGTATGTATGTATGTATGTATGTATGTATGTATGTATGTATGTATGTATGTATGTATGTATGTATGTACTTAGTTCGACATGATTAAAGGATTCTATCTCTCTCTCTCTCTCTCTCTCTCTCTCTCTCTCTGTGTGTCTCTCTCTTTCTCTCTCATTCGTCCGTGTCTCGTTTTTGTGAAATTATTTGCTCTCGATGCAGTGACCACCGACGAAGCGTAATAAGCGCTCATGGTTATGCCAAAGCAGATGGATTTTTACGCGAGGATGCTCGTTTATGCACGTGTAAACCAAATATATATATATATGTGTGTGTGTGTGTGTGTGTGTGTGTGTTGATATAGATTAGTATATGTATTTATTTCTTTTCACGATTTATTCAACGAGCTTACGTATAGGTTAAGGAACCAAAAAGAATAGTTATAAATCTTCAAGAAAACGTAATTAATTAATTCTCATCATCATCCATCTCTCTCTCTCTCTCTTACTCTCTTAATTAATTATTCTACCATTTAATAAAAAATAGTTTTTATTATTTATTTAATAATAAAATACTGATTAAGATATATATAATATATATATATACACACACATATTTTATATGTACACTATATATATATATATATATATATATATATATATATATATATGCATTGTATATATAGAATATATACTATATTCTATACGTATATTTTCTATCCTTTTTTATTTCAATAATGCATTCATTATATTTTCTATACGCATATTCTCTGTCTCTTTTTATCTCGATGATGCATTCAGTACATCGTTATAGGGTAAATCCGAAGTATTTAAAAGAAAAAGAGATAGAGATACAGAGACAGAAAGAAAGAGGGAGAGAGAGAGAGAGGGAGAAAGAGGAATTACGAAATGAGGGTAAAATAAAAGGGAAATAAACTGTGAAAGAATGAAAGGACACGTGCAAAGGGCCCCAGCGGTTGGCCGATTTCTTCCATCCGATTGGTCAGTTTTACTCGCGAAAAATATCTGCTCGTTTTGTCAACCCTCTCCTCTTCATCCCCACCAAACCCCAGCCCCTGCTTCAGCTCCACCTCACCCTCCACCTATTCTCAGCCCTCGAGCCACGTTCTACCACCGGCTCCTCTCATTCTCTCACTCGTACGTCGTCTGCGGTGGGACGATAGAAACAGAAGAAGGAAACAAAAAAAGAGAGAGAGAGAGAGAGAAAGAATAGAAAAAGAAAGAGAGAACAAAAGCAAAAAGAAAAAGAAGAAAAATAAAATAACGTAATCTTCCCGATCGCAATTATAAAAAGGGTTCCTCGAAATGCCCTTTTTCCATTGACCGCAAAGTATTTTCTATTATTTCGAAAGGCTTGGCTCGTGGCATAAAAACAACGAATAAGAATTTTGCATTTAAAAAAAAAAAGGTGGGGGGGGGGAAGAAGAAGAAGGAAAAGAAACGTCGGGACGCATTGTTATCATAATAAAGCACCGATAAAGCTTACGAACGGCGCGTGGCATAATTTGACGGTAATGAACGTACTTTTTATTAAAGAAAAAAAAAAAAAAGGAAAACCGCCCTTAATTTGTGATTAATACGTTCGATCGAACGATACATATATATATATATTAAGAAATAAGCAAAACACGTACAAGTACGATAAATGCGTACACACACACACACACACACACACACACGTAATGCATAAAAAAAAAGCTAACGCATAAAAATATAAACGATCATCATATTTTCATACCAAAGCGGAAAATTATTTTCCACGCGTAATTACTCTCTTGTAGACGCGATTAAGTACACACACACACATATATATATATATATACACATATATATGTATGAATACACACACACATACATACATACGTATCTACTTAAATACATTATACGGATGTACGTGTGATGTTATATATAATATATATGCACATGTACGTAGATATATTGGGGGGTACATACATACATACATACATACATAAATAAATAAATACATGCATACATAGATGCATACATACATACATACATACATACATACATACATAGATCTTAAAGTGCGTTCGAAACGAGCGTTGGGACAGCGACGAATCGCGTTCAAAGCTTCACGTCTGTTCTCTGGTACAACCAACCATGCCGCGTTCTCGATTTGCATAATGATAATGCATTTGCATAATCACAATGATAACTCGTCGCTAAGGATTCGAGCCAACCAGACCGATACGTCTTCAGACTCAACCAACTATACTTCTTTCTCTCTCTTTCTTTTTATATATATATATATACGTATTCTTAACTCTTTATATACACATATACATATACACATATATTTATGTATGAATTTTTGTATTTATATACGTATTACATATTCGTATATATATATATATATATATATATATATATATATACAAATAAATAAATAAATAAATGTGTGTGTGTGTGTGTCGTAACGTAGATACCGAATATCGGCACACACGTGTGAATTCTAACATAAACGTACAAGTAGACTTTTTCGTTTACTACTTTTTATTTATTTTTATTTTTTTTTTTTTTTATTTTTCATTACGTTTCATTATTTCTTTCGTGCAAGGTCCTTCCCCCCCGCCACCCTCCACCCTCCACCCACCCGCCACCACCGTCTTAACCACTTCTACCACTTCTCCTCTCTTTTCCTCTTAAGAACATTCACGAATACACGAAAAGATGGATAGGTGAGTAGTAGGAGAGTACATACATACAAATATATATATATATATATATATATATATATATATATATATTTCGCGAGAGGAATACGGAGGTCCATGTATGTATGCGCGTATATGGGAGCGAAATAGCCGGCAATTTGCAGGTTTACGAGTTATTTCACAATGGCTGCAAAGTATAGTGCTACAGTATTATAGTACCCCGGTGGTATAGCGCACGAGTGCACGGTCAGCGAACGCCATCGTACTCTATCTCTATATATCTATCTCTATCTCTATTTCTCTCTCTCTCTCTCTCTCTCTCTCTCTCTCTCTCTCTCTCTTGCTCTCTCTGTACACGTACGTACGTACGTACGTACGTATGTATGTATGTATTGACATATGTGTTTAGATGCGTAGGTGTGCATAGAGTTTTCTCGGTTTCTTTAATTTTTTTTCCCCCTCCCCATCGATTCTTTTCTACTTCTTTGTTTTTATTTTGTTGTTATCGTTGTTGTATTACGCGCAGTATGTACGAGAGGGTTTGGGTTGGGTCGGGTTGAGTTGGGCTGTTCGAATGATGTTATAATTGCGCGAAGTTTTTGAGGTTATATATTTATGGAAGGATTGTATGTATGTATTTACTAAAATTACGATATCATCCGTATGTGTGTGTGTGTGTGTGTGTGTGTGTGTGTGTTATAGTTATGTATGCGTTATTATTTTCTGTACTTATGTGAATGTTGTTACATTTGAGCGAAGTTTTTAAAATTATATCTTTGTAAAACGATTGTATATATGTATTTACTAAAATTACGATATCATTGGTTTGTGTGTGTGTGTGTGGTGTTGCAGTTATGTACGCGTAATTATTTTCTATATTTATACGGACGCCTTTCATATCGAATTCATAGAGATCGAAGGAGGTGGGGGGAGTTCATATTAACGGATCTTTATTTTAAAAGAGAGAGAGAGAGAGAGAGAGAGAGAGAGAGAGAGAGAGAGAGAGAGAGGAATAAATAAATAAATAAGAAAAAAAAAACCACAAGAGGAGAAATTAACCGAGTGGAAGAAAAGAGAAAACCGAGGGAAGAACAAATGAAGAAGTAAAGATGTGAAAGTAAAGGAGATAATAAAAAAGACGAAGAGAAGAGGAAAACCGTGGAGGAATAAACGAAGGAAAAAAAAAAGAAAGAAAGAAAAAAAGTAGGAAATAAAAGAGAAAAGAAATAGAACCAAAAATTCAGACGTTTAAACGAGATCAACGAAAAGTTTCAGGAGTAGCCATTACTAATCAAATCTCTCTCTCTATCTATCCATCTCTCTCTCTCTATCTATCTCTATCTCTCTCTCTCTCTCTCTCGTAGAGTTCGTTAAAAAGCTATAGAAAGAGATAGATATAGCCGGATAGATAGATAGATAGATAGATAGATGTACAGATAAATAGATAGATAGATAAAGGAAGGAGGAAGAAGCTGTAGAAGTAAAGAACGATAGAAAGAGATAGATAGAGAGTGAAAGAGAGAGAGAGAGAGAGAGAGAGAGAGAGAGAGGGACGAAGAAGAAGAAGCAGCTTAGGAATGAAAATGGAAGTCTCCACCTACTCGAAGAGTCGGCGCCCGGATCGCATCCATCATTCCGGCGGGGGCGTACTCGTTCGGTCTTTAATCTTTCCTTCTTCTTGGAGCGATGCTGATGCTGATGCTGATGCTGATGCTGATGCTGATGCCGTTGCTGCCGCTGCTGCTTCTGCCGACGCCGACGCCGTCGCTTTGCTGATTCTCTTTTCCTTCCTTCCTTCCTTCCTTCCTTCCTTTTTTTTTCCTGTTCACTTCTTCCTTATTTCTTATTCCTCTTTAATCTTTTTCTTTTTCTTTCTCTCTCTCTTTTTTTTTTTTTTTTTTTTTTTATTTGGATTCACTTGGTTTCGCTTCTTTCGTTTCGTCTTTTTTTTTCTTCCTTTTTTTTTCTCTCCTTTTTTTTTTTTTTTTTCCCTACTTTTACCTCGGGACGTCAATTTCTTACCTTTCCGTTATATCTATATACGCATACGACATTACACGCATTGCCTTGCTTATTGCAATAATACTTTTCCTCGTGTCTTCTTCATTTCTTCCGAGCCCGTCCCCCGCTCCCTCCTTTTTTTTGTTTTTTGTTTTTGGTTAAGTCGTTGTTTTGTTTTTATTTATTTTTTTCTTTCTTTCTTTTTTTTTTTTTTTTTTTTTTTTTTTTTTACTACGGGACGTGTATCTTCTACACTTTGCGTAACATCTGCGCATACGGCAATACGTACCGTCTCATTTCTCTTATTTATTATAATAATACTATTCTTCGTGTCCTCTTCGTTTCTTTCCGCCCCCGTCCCCTCCGTTTTTTTTTTTGTTTTTGGTTAAGTCGTTGTTTTGTTTTATTTTTTCTTGTACTTTTTTTTTTTTCTTACTTTGGGACGTCAATCTCATATTTTTCGTTATATCTGCGCATATGACATAGGTATTGTCTTATTTATTAGAAAAATGTTGATAATATTTCTATAATGACGATAATCTGCTTATAAATTATTGTTTAAGTGATAAACAGAGAGAGAGAGATAGAGAGATTAGGTGAGATAGATAGATAGATAGATAGATAGAGAATAAAAATCTTTGGAAGACACTTACGTTTCGGATCATACACGTACCAATAATTTAAAAAATATATATATATATATATATATATATATATATATATATATATAAAATAGAATTAAGAAGGAAATTAAATTAAATGAAGTTGCATCAGAAAAATATAAAAGTTACGAGGAAAAGTAAAAATTCCTTGTTCCTTATTTATATAAAAATATGATTTATACGGAATACGTTTTGTAAAAATAATGTATCGTATTTATATTATGCGCGCGCGTGTGCGTGTGCGTGTGTACGATCAATAATTTGAAAGAATTGTTAAAAACATAAGAGAGAAAAAATATAAAGAATATATATATATATATATATATATATATATATATATATATACATATAGAATATACATATATTGTATAAGCTTCTCTCGGCAAAATTCTAACAATTTCTAATATATATATATATATATATGCGAATTAAAATCGAGTGAATATCGAAAAGAAAATGGCGATAATTTTCATAACGCGCGAGAAATATATATATATATATATATATATATATATATATATATACACACACACATATAATTATATATATATATATATATATATATATCCCGGTTAAAGATTTGTCGCCATTGAAGAGCCATCAAGTTCCTTCTGAGCTTGAACAATCTAAATGGTAATCCGATACCACACCCACTTTGCAAAAACCAAAAACCTAACCCGACCGTCTCGCCGATGGTGCAAAAATTACCTATGCGAGTGAGAAAGAGAGAGAGAGAGAGAGATAGAGAGAGAGAAAGAGAGAGAGAGATAGCTCATACGTACATACATTATATCCCACTCGTATGTGTGCGTGTGTGTGCCTTTGACTGTATAAGAGAAACAAAGAGAGAAAGATAGATAGAAAAAAAGAGAGAGAGAGAGAGAGAGAGACCGACAGACGGACGGACAGACAAAGACAAAGAGAGAGAGAGAGAGAGAGAGAGAGAGAGGACCATGTAAAAAGCGTTAACAAGGATACGATGCCGACCCTGACTAATTCTATAAGTCTCCTCTCTCTCTCTCTCTCTCTCTTTCCCTCTACCATCCCCTCTTCCGCCATTTAAACCATCTCCTCCAGCCCTTCCCTCTTTCTCGGCCCACAACCCCCTATCTTTTCGCTCATCCATCTTTTTTCTTTTTTTTTCCCCTCCCTCCCTCCCTCTCCCCCCTCTACAACCCCCTCTACCACCGCCGTTTCCTTCCAGCAAACGTCTCTCTCTCTCTCTCTCTCTCTCGTCCGCTTCTTCATCTCCCTTCAACCATTTAGAGATACTCTATCCATCCATCTAACTCTTACCGTCACAACCAACCAACCAACCCCCCCTCCCTCCCCCCTCCCTACCTCCACCTCTCCTCATTCTCATCGCGCAAATGATCCTCCACCCCCTCACCGCCCCACCCTTCTTACCGATACGTTCGTTCGTTCGTTCGTTCGTTTATTTGTTTGTTTGTTTGTTTGTTTAATGATTTTTTTATGACTTAGCGTTTTATTTTTCTTTTCTTCTTTCGTTCATTTTCCTAAATATCGTTTCGATATTTGAAACTGGAATTGCGTGCAAGTTTGTGTATATATATATATATATATATATATATATATATATATATATTAGGCGTAGTAAAAAGAAATCCATTATTTTTGCATGAATTCTATTGGAAAAATAATGGATTTCTTTTTACTACGCCTAATATATGTGTGATTTTTTTGTTGTGTACACTCGTTTGTCGTATCCCATGGTTACTCCTTATTAGTAGTAGTCTATTAATGTACGTAATTTAAGAATTAATAATATATATACACATGCATATATATATATATAAGTTTGTGTATATGTGTTTTTTTTTTTGTATACTCTTATCCCATGGTATTCCTATTAGTGCATGAGTGTAGGTAATTGATGAATTAAAAATATATATGCACGTGCATATATTATATATAAATATAATTAGGTTTATCGAAGGGTCATTGATCTGATAATAATTCAATAAGGACGATCCCGCGATGGAGAACGCAATATTAATTATAATTAATATTAATCGCGCGAAATCATTATGATCGCAATAATTGTAATAGTATCGAATAATGGATCGAAATCGATCGTTCGTAATTGGTAATTCGAAAATTGTTAGGAATAAACGTGGAGATGCGTGGACTCGTGGCACTCGTGGAAGAAATATTTTCAAAATCGTTCGTCGCAATCGATCAATTTTCTTCGAAGAAATAATTCGAGATAATTTTTTATTTTTTTCTAAGTTCGTCCATATCCCGAAATCCTTCGGGTGAGGATTTTGTTTATTTATTCGTTCGTTAATTTTTTTTTTTTTTTTTTTTGCTTTCACCCATTTCGTATATATACACGTATACATATATTCATTCATTCATTCATTTATTTATTTATTTATTTATTTAATTATTTATTTATTTTTCGTGTATCTTTAATTGTTTCCCCATTTTCTTTTTTTTATTTTGCTTTTTTTCTTTTTGTTGTTTTTCATTTTTTGTTTCTTTTTTTTTTTTGCAAAAGAGAACCACCAACGAAACCATCTATAAACATCGTTTCTTATTCGCATTCGAGGGAAACTATATCCCGAGCATTACCGTGCCCAGAACAACTCCGGGAATATAAGCAAAGCGTTCGGGAACGGACTGAACAGTAATTATCTCTCTCTCTTACGGCTCGTGTAAAAATAATAATTAGCTCCCACCGTTGTATTAATTAAAGTTCCCATACCAAACTTCTCCGCCATCATCTACCCTCTTTTCTCCTTCGCTTACATATATACATATATATATATATATATATATATATATATATATACACATATACATACGTGCATACATATATTTCTGTGTAGACATATATAAATGCTCATATATATGTGTGTATATGTATGTATGTGTATGTGTGTGTATGTGTGTGCGTGTATGTATATATAGACACGAAGCAAAGAGTTCGAGAGAGCGTAATTACACGTCCCTTATGGCACCAATGTCCTTCAAAAGAGGACCGACTTCTTCACGGGCCGCCCACGTCACACGATTCTCTTTCTTTCTCTATCTCTCTTTCTCTTTCTCCTTCTTTCTCTCTTTATATATATATATATATACACATACACACACACATATATATATATATATATGTATATATCTTTGTCTCTCTTTTTCTCTTTATAGCTATCGATCATTGGTCGAAGAGTCATTATTTGAAAAAGTAACTTTACGATTGGGTACTATGTAATTATTACACTTTCATTTGAAGTATATATAATCATGAAGTATTATATATGTGTATATATATATATATATATATATATATATATATATATCGTATTGTATATGTATATATAAAAATATACTTATATATGTATATATGTATAAATGTATGTATGTATATATGTATGCGCGTGTGTATTTATTTTATATATATTCATATTTCTTTTACATTATATGTTTCATGTAATCATATTTTTTGTAAATCATATTTTTTATATCATGATTATTTTTACTTTTATATATACATATAGTACGATATAATACGATATATATCGCGATTTTTTGTTTTTGCTTTTTAATTAATAATCAAATTTCGTTTAGTATAATAAGTTTAGAATATGTATATATACTCTGATTAATTTAATTTAATTTAATTTAGTTTAATTCTTTTTTTTTTAAGATAAAAGAGATTAAAAGGATTCGTACAATGGAGATGCTTCTTTTTTTATCTATATCCCTACGGAAATATTATTATTAAATTAAATTTTCGTCGTTCCACGATCGATAGCGCGATCGATCGATCGTCGCTCGTTGGATACATTTTTTAATATCGTTTTGCCATTCGAAAAGATTTGGATTGTTAACTCGTGAAACGATTGGAATTATTTTCTCTCTACTTTGGTTTTCGTTACGAAAATCGTATACGTATTCGTTTTTTTTTTTTTTCTTTTTTTTTTTTTATATATATATTTGAATAACATCCAAAGGTCGTAATAATCGTAAAATTATTTCTCCGATTAGAAAACGGAGCTATTAAAGATGTTCGGATTAAAAGCTTATATATATATATATATACACGAAATCTTTAGATTCGGTTCTTGGATCGTTCCTTGATTCGATGTATCGGCGAATGTTAAATTAAAAAAAAAAAAAAAAAAAATAAAAAAAAGAAAAACGTGTGGCTCCGTTAAATTCCAAGAACGATGATACGAATCGTTCTAACGTGTTTCAATCGTCGACATAAACCGACGATCTGTGTCAATTAATCGAAAATCGATGAAAAATCATCCCACCGTTGACTATCCTTATAAATTCGAATTTTCGTCTACGTCGCAAGGTTCTCGACCGTTTTCTTTCTTCTTTTTTTTTTTTCACGTCGGAGAAAGAAAAAATCAATGAAAATCGCATTCCCTTCCATTTCAATCGTACAACAAACAAATCGTATTATCAAGACAGGTCACATAATTTAAATTCGTCCGAATAGATCGACGTAATCATTAAAAGTACTTGCCTGACGCACCTGTTTGAACTGCTCCTCGAAGCTCCAACTCGTCTGTTGTTGGTGATTGGACGTCGAGTTGTTGTTGTTGTTGTTGTTGTTATTATTGTTGTTGTTGTTGTTGTTGTTGTTGTTGTTGTTGTTAGCGTTATGGGAATGACTATTACCAGGATGATCGCGCACATCTCCACCGGTTTTTCCACTGCAATGCGACGATTCGCTCGAGTGAGAGCTAGACGAAGACGTGGCAGCCTGATTAATGTTGCTCCCAGTAGCAGCGTTTAGTCCTGGCGGTCCTAATCCTGCTCCTAATCCAGATCCGAGTGCTACCACCGCGGCTGCGGCCGCGGCGGCAGATGACGTGGACGGTACCAAACCACCTTGACCGTGATTGTTTTGTCCATGGTGTTGGGGCGGTAAAAACGTTGGCGGGAACGAAAATGGTAGACTGAAACCGCCGCTACCCATTGCCGCTTGCAATGCCTCCAATCCGCTCTTGTTGTTCAATATATCGACGTCGGCCTATTAAATATTATATAGTATTGATAATTATTGCATAATGATAAAATTCAAAACAATATTTATTTCAATATATTTTTTATAGTTTTAGTTTACTATTTTATTTTATTTTTATTTTTATTTTTTTCTTTTTTTTTTTTTTAATCTGTGATATAATATACTATGATATAAAGGAGGAATAACTGATACGATTGATCCGTTATAATTATATATATATATATATATATATATATTATTTTATTATTTTTATATATATATATAATATTATTATATAATATATATATTATTTTATTATATTTTTTTTAATCTGTAATATAATATACTATAATATAAAAAAGGAAGAACTGATACGATTGAACGGTTATAATTATATGTATATATATTGGGTTGTCAAGGATGATATTTGTAGGGAAAAAGGAAAGTTAAATGTATTACTAATATATATATATTTATATATAATTATAACGGATCGATCGTATTAGTTCTTCTTTGAATTTTAATAATTAATTAATGTTGATACGAATTTTATATATATTACTATATATGTAGTAAGCACGAATCCTTCATCATATTTTTTTTCTAAACTTAAAAAAATTTATATATATATATATATATACATATATATAAATAAGCAATTCGATAATTAATAAAAATAAATATTAAACTATTCTTTTTTTAAACATTAACGTATCATACGATAGCGAGCATACGAATAAAATTCATAATAATAATAATAGTAATAATAATAATAACGACAAAAGATATTTTTGTTCTTTTTTTTTTACTAACCTCCATCTTCAACTTCGCTAGGAAATGAGGATGATGGGTGTTCATGAGTGTGTTGAGATTTGTCAAAGGTGTGGGAGTTGTGTTGGTCGATATAGACGGTGGTTCCGAAAGATTCTGATGTGTTGTGGTATGTCCAGCGTGTGGCTGCTGTGGTAACTCTTCTCCACTTTCTTCATCCTGTAAATCGGGATCTGATAAATCTTCTTCTTGGTGGGACTGAAATCGAGAAAAAAGGATCAAATTATTAAAACTTTGTTCCTTGTTAACTCAATATATTTGATACATAAAAACTTTGATTTGTCGGTTCAATCATTTATTAATTAATTAATTAATTAATTTATTTATTTCATTTAAAATCGATCGTCCCATCCTTGCCCCTCCCCCCACCTTTTATAACCCCTTTCTATTTTGTCACCCAACAAAAATTGCTTTCCTTTTTCCTACTCTCGAAAATTGAAAACTATTAATAGCAAACTTAAATGGTTGAAATAGTCGAATGGTTGAACTTAAATAGTAAAAATATTTTTGAATTATCCGATACACGCGTTAAAGGAAGAAAGAAAAATAATAAACAGAAATAGCTTCGATGAGATCAAACCCTTCTACGAATTAATGTCGATCGTCGAAGAAAAAAAAAATAAAAATAAAAAAAAAAAAAATCAATATTTCAAATAATTTCTAAATACGTTTTATTCTCTCGAGTAAAACGATCTTTGCCTCTCTCTCTCTCTCTCTCTCTCTCTCTCTCTCAATGTCTCTCTTTTCCCATAAAGAAAAAAATATAAAAATAATAAAAATATTAAATAAAAAGTGAACGGACAAATGAATAAATAAAAAAAAAAAATAAATATATGTATAAAAAGTGTAAACAACAAAACAAAATTCTTACGATTTATCAGTCCCAACCAATCTTCCTCCTCTCTCTCTCTCTCTCTCTCTCTCTCTCTCTCTCTCTCTCTCACTCTCTCTCTCTCTCTTTCTCTCCCTCTCACACAAAGAAAAAAAAAAACAACAATAGTAATCAAAAAGTAAGAAAAACGAGAAGCATAGAGTAGGGCAAAATTAAAATAAAAAGAAGACTCATTGTCAATCTTTTCACAGTCTCAACAACCAATCAGCTGCGTTATAAAAAATTCTCTCTCTCTCTCTTTTTCTCTCTCTTTCAACGGAAAGAAAGAAAAGGGACGAAAAAACTATTTAAAAAAAAAAAAAAAAAAAAAAAAAAAAAAAAAAAAAATATTAAAAAAAAAAAAGAAGGGCAAACAAAGGAATTAAAAAAAAAATAAAAGAAAAAGTAAAGTAAAAAAGTTAAAAATAAGAAGAATATATAATGAAATGAAATAAAATAACAAAAAGAAAAAAAAAATATATATATATATATATATAAAGAAAAAAAAATAAAAACAACAACAGCGAAAGGAATCAAAGCAAATGGAGATGAAAAGAAAGGAGGAAAGGAAGGAATACCAAAAAAAAAAAAAAAAAAAAAGAAAAAAAAAAAAAAAAAGAAAGAAGGAAAAGCGTCGCAAGTTCTTTAAGATTTAAAACGGTCTCAAAACGAGCGATCAAGCCGGCCGGCCAGGCTCAAGGAGGCGTTCAATGCGTTTTGCGCGATGTTAAGGGGTGGGGGCAGGGAGAGAGAGCGGGGAGGGGGGTTGAGGGGAACGGAAGAGGTAAGAGGAGTGAGAAGGACGGATAGACGGATAGAAAAAAAAATAGACGGAGAGAGAGAGAGAGAGAGAGAGAGAGAACATCCGTTGATAGGCGATATCGAACGGGCAAATGTAATGGCGAGTAAGGAGGGCAGATATCGTGGCATTAAACATTAATTAGGAAAATGGCGAAGTAGGTATGGTCTTGGTATATAGCGAGCTTATATACAACGAGATAACTGCTATCGGTTTAACATTATTATGCTACGGGTGTCATATGTGTTTTATGACCGTGCCCGTTGCACCGGTGCCGGCATAAAAAGAAAAAAAAAGAAAAAAAAAAAAAAAAAAAAAAAAGAAGAGAGAGAGAGAGAGAGAGAGAGGGAGAGAGAATAGCATAATTTTTTTTCCATCGACTCCTTTCTTTCATCCAACCTTAACCCGTCCATCTTATTGCGAGTTAATAATTAACTTTTGTATAATGCGCGAAAGTGAAATTAATAGAGGAAAGAAATAACGAGAAAAATGAAAGAAGAAAAGAATGAAACGAAAAATAGAGAGGAGGAAGATTGGAAGGAGAAGAAGATAAAATAGAAGTATGATTAATTTCGCGCGGCCCTTGAGAAATTCGGGTATCGAGTGACAACAAAAATAAATAAATAAATAAATAAATAAATAAATGGATAAATAAATAAGTTGAGCGAAAAGAGAGGTAAAAGAGAATGGGGGAAGAAAGGGAGCGAAGAATCGTAAAAATAAATCCCGTTAGATTGAGATCGACGCGTTGAACCGTGAAAATCTAATCGATTAAGATTTGATAGGTGATTTTTATATCCGTTTTGAATAAAAAAAAAAAAAAAGAAAAAAGAAAAAAGAAAATTAAAGAACGACGATACGACTTTCTCACGGCTTACTATCGTCGATTTCAACGACATACGTATATTGGTTATTGTACCGGAGTATTCTGCGGGTACGCTTATGGGATCTAACGATATGTAGATTAGCCTAACACTACTTTGGAGTATTCTCTAATGGTGTATATTACGATAACATCTCGCGATACGTACGATAAGTGCGACACCCCCCCCCACCCCTACCCCCTCCTCCTCCTCCTCCGCCACCCCTTTCTGTCGATAACCCCTTCGGAATATATTCTTCAATTTGCAATTTATTACTTCGAAAGAAAAAAAATAATGAGAAGGAAAGAAAAGAGAGAATGAGAAGGAAAGAGAAGGGAGGTAGGAAAAAATTCATGGGAAGGAAATCTGATCGATTTGATCATTATGAATGAATGAATGAATGAATGAATGAATGAATGAATGAATGAGTGAATGAATGAATGAATGAATGAATGAATTGAAATAAGGAATGAATGAAATATTGAATGAATGAAAGAACGAACGAACGAATTTTTCACGACTACTGTTTCATCAATTATTTCTATTTAGATGAAAACAACAAAAAAATGGGCTGTATATAAATATTACATGATGTACCATAAATATATATATGTGTGTGTATGTGTGTAGACAAGTTTTCGTAGAATAATTTTTTTTTCCTTTTTCGAGAAATAAATCATACAATAAATAAATAAATATATATATATATATATATATATATATATATATATATATTGTAGGATATATTTTAGACTATGTATAATGTATAAGATAGTAGAATATCATTTATAAATACTCATACATATATTCGAACATATGCACGCGCACGAACATATATATAAATGATAAAAAGAAAAAAGAAAGCAAAATAAAAAGTAAATAAAAAGAACAAATCATAAATTAATAAATATATATATATATATATATATATATATATATATATATATATAAAATCAATTGTTACAATCAATTAATTTATTTAAAATTTAATAAATATCTTTCTATCGTATCTATAAAGATAACACGAGCTATATATAAAGAAACCTAAGAAAATATATATATATATATATTAAAAATAAAAATATCTTAAGAGTAGTATGATTTCGAAGAAAACTTTCTGATCCCTTGCTCCCCCTCCCCCCAATATATATATATATATATATATATATATATACATATATGTATATATGTATGTATGTATGTATGTATGTATGTATGTATAAATAATAGTATATACCATATATGAAATGGCAAGACAAACTTTTCTACCTGAAAGATGGACACGGTCTTGTATAAATACGAACGTGCATCACGAATGCAGGTGGTACACACGCGTGTTCATCGTTGCAAGGGCCGAACTTAAAAATGGGACTACGATACAGGACACCATAAGAAAGAGAGAAAGAAAGAAAGAGAGAGAGAGAGAGAGAGAGAGAGAGAGAGAGAGAGAGAGACGAGTTCGTTCCCTCTGTCGGCATTTCGAGCACGTGTGATAATATTGACCCTTGGCTATGGTGGTCAGAATGGTCGAATCTTTCACTTTATTTCTCTCTCTCTTTCTCTCTCTCTCTCTCTCTCTCTCTCTCTTTCTAATCAAATACGAATCCTAATCAAATACTAAACAAGTCTATACTTCGAATTCCGATCTCCTCACCATCTCCATTTATTAACCTCTCTATCTTTTCGATTATCATAATTTATTATTATTATTATTATTATTATTATTATTATTATTATTATTATTATTATTATTACTAGTATTTGGACAACGAATATAATGTAGAGAAAAATTTTGAATGAGAATATAATTATGTTTCGTTTGTAAAATTTTATAAAAAATTATATATATATATATATATATATATATATGTATGTATGTATTTATCATCGTAAAAAATTTGATATGATATTAATTTAAATACTCGTGATATGATATTTGATAATCTGGTAAAAAAAATACTTTTTAAATATTATTATTATTATTATCATACTTGAATTGTCATTAATTTTTAATATATCTAATACGTAATAATAATTCGTAATGATATAATATAATAAATCATTTTATTATATTAATAAAATACGTACGGGTCTACACGTTTACCATAAATAATATCGCACAGATATACATTAACACCATATACCCCACTAATACACCATCATTTTCTATCTCAAAAATATTAAATTTGTTTTATATAATCGCGTTACGAATTATTCAGAATTGAAACATTAAAAATATAAAATTAAAAAAATGATATAATATATACATATATATATATATATATAAAATGTTAAAATCTTGAAACCATAAATAAAATAATTTTCATTTCAATCAAAATATTGTTCATTATTAAAATTTGAAACCTTAAATGAAAATATTTCCTCGAGGCATTCTCGATCGTCATGAAAAAAAAAAAAAAAAAAAAGGAAAGAGAGAGAGAGAGAGAGAAAAAAAGTAACATATAAAATAATGTTTTTCTAACGGTGTCGCGGGACGATAAGAATTTTCCTAGAAAATAACGCTTCATTTGTTTCACTAGCCATTCGAAATCTTTGAACGATGACTAATACTACTCGAGTGAAAAACAACACACACACACACACACACACACACACACACATATATATATATATATATATAAACGCACAAAAAACTTTGTATAGAGACGATTTTGCAACATTGAAATGAGTATGTTAATAAAGCAATATACTGTAACAAAGCGTTATCAGATAGAGCTAGTTCTATTACTATAAACGCTTCAATGTTTTAACGTGAATACACATACGCGCGCGCGCGCACGCACACACACACACACCAACACATATATACAACACGTATGTACAGACATACACATATTGACACGCAAGTGCATGCACATACATATATACATAAAATATATAATAACATACGTGTAACATTATCTGTTATACATATAGTACATGAGAATAAACATGAAGATAAAATAATACAATGCTTATGGTAAAGTGAGCATTCTATGAATTAGTATGATAAACTAACGCAACCTTCGAATTCTATTTATTTCTCTCTCTTTTTTTTTTTTCTTTTTTCGTTTCTTTTTCCTGCTTTCCGTTTTTTTTTCTTCTTTTCCGTATTTTTTTTTTTTTTGCTCTCTTTTTTATCATTGTGAAACAACTTCGTGCGACTTCTATTTCTTAATTTCTTTTTCTCGTTTTTTTCTTTTTTTTTTTTTTTTTTTTTTAAATAGAAACTATACTCTATAAAGAATATTTCATTAAATGCATAGTATATTTATATTATATATTCTTATCGGTTATGTATATATATATATATATACATAATACATATATGTATGTATTAATTCGGACCATAAAATTCAAATTAGAAGTAAAATTATTCAAATTCAGGGAAAAATTTAATCGAAAAGAAAAAAGATTAAAATTCGACTTCCCATAAAATTGAATCGTTCGATAAAGGATAATAATATATCGTCGTTATCAATGATATAAACGAATAAATAAATAAATCAAGAAAAAAAAAAAAAAAAACAAAGAAAAGAAGATAAAGGCTGAAATGGAAAAGGAAAAACGAATAAATAAATAAAAAGTAGGAAAAGAAAATATTTTTGTTTTCAATTCACAATTAATACATGCACACGGCGTATACGCATACGCATACGCATACGCATACATATGCACATACACGTAAACGTACACATAAGTATACAAATATAAATATAAATAATTTATCATAAAACATTGCGTATTCTGGTCATAGAAGATGATTAGAAATGTTATGCGAAGGCGTACGAAAGTCACACTGTTATTACGTTAATCACAATGATGGCTTTGGGCCGGAGATTGGTTGGAAGGTGGGAGAGAGAGAGAGAGAGAGAGAGAGAGAGAGAGAGAGAGAGAGAGAGTAGCATTGTTCTATCCGAAATCTATGGGGTTTCGTGCGTGCGTGGGTGTTCGACGTATGGAAAATAGTTCAGGGAGGGGGCTGAAGGGGGAGGAGGAGGAGGAGGGGAGGAAGAGAAAGAGGTGGAACGGATGCTACGGGTGGGCCGAGATCCGACCATCTCGTTTCCGAATCAACGAATTTACATAAAAA
>OU964977.1:3400303-3407803 GCA_918808275.2 Dolichovespula sylvestris
CGCTTATTTTTCGCCTGAACTTGACAAAATTGCGTCGTAATATTTTTTCTTTTTTTTTTTTTTTTTTTTTTTGGAGATCTCTTTCTATTGAATTATTTATTTGTTTTGTTCCTTTTTTGTTTTTTCTTTTCTTTATTTTTATTCATTTATTTTTTTTTTCTTCTTCTTTTTCCTTTACCGATCTGTACGGTGTGTTATTAGTGGATAACAATTGGGGGACAGTGCGATTAGTGTTCGACTGTATCGTGATTGGACAATTCGGATGCGCGCGGAAATTGAAATTAAAATTGAAATTGAAATTGAAATTAAATGGAATGGATTGAAATGAAATGAAATTGTAATGGAGTGACATGCAAAAAAAAAAGAAAATACGTAAAAGTAAAACAATGATAATGATAATGATAATGATGTTAATGATAATGATAATGATAATAGGGAAAAAGAGATAGATGAAATGAAATGAAATGAAATGAAAAGTAGGACGTATGCATTATCATACGTAATAGCTACTACAGCCAATCATCATCTAAATATTAATATTAATCTAATTCCTAATATGTTCAAGTTATCTTAGCGGGGTGTTTTTCATTGGAGGAGATACCCCCTGCCATGGGCGGAGCGACGTTGCATAAGAACGAATCGATAAAAATAATTCGTCGTAACCTCGTCGTAAAAAAGATGCGAGAGGGAAAGAGATAGATGGATAGATAGATAGACGGTAAGAGAGAGAGAGAGAGAGAGAGAGAGAGAGAGACTGTCAGAGAGATCTTTCGAATCTGGCCAACACGTGGAAGCGAGAGATATGACACGATCTATATCCTTGATCTTTAGTCCTGATTTTTCATCTCTCTCTCTTCTTTTTCCTCTTTTTTTTCTATTTTTACTACCCAAAGTAATTAAATAAATACGTTGATATTAATTAAGTCGTTGTTCTCTCTCTCTCTCTCTCTCTCTCTCTCTCTCTCTCTCTCTCTCTCTATGTCTACAAAAAAAATATTAAAGAAAGCAAGAATGGAAAGTTAATAGAACCAAGAAAAATTAAGAGAAGAAATGTTCGAAAAAAAAGGTAAATAAATAAATAAATAAAATAATATATATATATATATATATATATATATATATATATATATATATGAATTGAAAGATGTGTTAGATTGTCGAAAGAAAAAAGGAAAACTAGAGAAAGAAAAGTTATTTCAGCGAAATATTACTCGTATGAATAAATAAATAAATAAATAAATATATATATATATATATATATATATATATATATATATCGATATAGTTACGATACGTGTAATTATAGTGAAACTTAAGTGAACTATATAACGTAACATTTATAGTCTACGATTCGGAATAGGTCGAACTACGTAAATCTATTATTAATTGCCATTCCGAAAAAGGAGGAGAAACGGAAATGGGCGTAGTTGGAAGACAGGAGGAGGACCATAAACTCGTGCGACGTTAGATCTTCGTCATATTCGACGTTAGAATAAAAATAAAATCGAACGAAATGAAACTCGGAGTGCAGAGATGAACTAGTAGTGAAATGGAAAGAAACCAAATCTCACAGACCCTTCAACCCTTTTTAACAAAAAAAAAAAAAAAAGAAGAAGAAAGAAAAGAAAAAAGTCCACGATTTTCAACGTATTTTGAACGAACAAACGGACAAACAAGCAAACAAATAAACGAACGAACAAATAAATAAGCGAACGGAAACACGCGCGCGCGCGCGCGCGCACGCACACACTGATGCGAACGAAACGGTGTTGTGTATCGTCGACGTACAAGGGAAAAAATGATACAATAAAAAAGAACAAATTAAAAAGGAAATTAAAAAAGTACAAATAACGGATAAAAATAAAAAAAAAATAAAAATAAAAATAAAAAATAAAAAAAAAAGTAAAGGTTCGATCCCGTTTTCACGGATCAAACGACAAGTAATGGTAGTATTTGCAGTGGTAGAAGGAGGAGGAGGAGGAGGAGGAGGAGGAGGAGGAGGTTGATGATGATGATGATGATGAGAAGAAGAAGAAGAAGAAGAAGGAGAAGAGGAAGAAGAAGAAGAAGGGAGAAGCAGAGCGCGGGACGGGATGGGAGGGAAGGGCGGGGTGTTGGTCGAGTTCGAGGAAAAGGGTTGCCACCATCACGAGCCATATTTATAACCGTGCAGCGCGATTCGTGTAAAGTGAATCGGAGACGCCGTGGAAAGACGGACGGACGATGCCTGGCTCCGCCAGATTTAATTAATGACCCGCCGAGTTTGATCTGCCGCTACAAAGACCGAAGATCTCTCTCTCTCTCTCTCTCTCTCTCTCTCTCTCTCTCCCTCTCTTTCGACTTCGAACTGGAAGTCGAACTTAAACTCGAATTCATACTCTAATACATACTCTCGAATTCATACTCGAATTCATACTCGAATTCATACTCGAATTCATACTCGAATTCATACTCGAATACATACTCTCGAATTCATACTCGAATTCATACTCGAATTCATACTCTCGAATTCATACTCGAATTCATACTCGAATACATACTCTCGAATTCATACTCGAATTCATATTCGAATACATACTCTCGAATTCATACTCGAATTCATATTCGAATTCATACTCTCGAATTCATACTCGAATTCATACTCGAATTCATACTCGAATACATACTCTTGAATTCGTACTCGAATTCATACTCGAATTCATACTCTCGAATTCATACTCGAATTCATACTTGAATTCATACTCGAATTCATACTCGAATTCATATTCGAATACATACTCGAATTCATACTCGAATACATACTCTCGAATTCATACTCCAATTCATACTCGAATACATTCTCTCGAATTCATACTCGACTTCATACTCTCGAATTCATACTCGAATTCATACTCGAATTCATACTCGAATTCATACTCGAATTCATACTCGTATACATACTGTCGAATTCATACTCGAATACATACTCTCGAATTCATACTCGAATACATACTCTCGAATTCATACTCGAATTCATACTCGAACTCTTTCTATGTCACTCTCTCTCTCTCGTTCTTTCTCTATCTCTATCTCTGTCTCATTCTCTCATTCGTTCTCTATCCTTCTTTAATCTATATCACTGCATATCTATCTACGTGTCCCGTGTCTATATCTCTTTCTTCTTCTTCGACATTTTCTCTACCAAACCTCCACCTCCTGCTTTATCTCTTTTACCTCCTCCTACTCCACCTCCTCCTCCTCCTCCTCCTCCTCCTCCTCGGCGAGAGGTCTCATGGGAGAGGAAAGGGAGGGGAGAATGAGAGACAGGAGCGTTTATTTCCGTCCTGCGAGCGAAAACTTCAAGACCTCTGAGACCTTCTTCTCTCTCTCTCTCTCTCTCTCTCTCTCTCTCTCTCTCTCATTCTCTCTGTCTCTCTTTTTTCTTTCTCTTTCTTTATTCTCTCTCTCTCTCTCTCTCTCTCTCTCTCTATTTTTCTCTCTTTCTTACTCTTTATATCTTTTCTCGATTGTTTTACGAACGTACGAACGAAAAGAAATGAGAAAAAGAAAAGACGGTTGTTCCTTTTTTTTTTTTTTTACTATTATATATAGTGTACATATATATTTATAATTATATTTATATATACATACACATTTCTGATTTGTATTTTTTTTTTTTTACACTGCTTCAATATCTTTTTATTATTATTATCGTTTGTTTTTTTTTTTATTTTCATTTAAAGATTCCACGAGAATGAATTCCGACTTATATTCCATATTTGATGTTAAGAATCATTGAGAATATTTGCTGATGTGAGTAGGAGTACATGGAAAGAGTAGAAAATAATTAAATTATTGTATCGATGTCGAAATAATGGACGAACGGAAATGAAAGGAGGAAGATAAAATATATATATCTATATATATATAAAAATACAAAATGATGAAGATAGAGAAAGAGAGATAGAGAGAGAGAGAGAGAGAGAGAGAGAGAGAGAGAGAGGATTGAAAGAACGAGGGAACGAATAATAAGAATTATATATCGGAGAATAAAACTATTAGGATATAATAATGTTGACGTTGTTTATACAATAAAGAATATATATATTCCCTAATTCTCGACATTTAGATGAGCATAAAGATATAATGACAGAGATAAATAGGTTTATAGAGAGAGAACGAGTGAGAGAGAGAGAGAGAGAGAGAGAGAGTAAGATAAAGAGAGTTAGAGAGAGATAGAGAAGAAGATATAAATTTTTGATGATTTTCTAAGTGAATTTATTTCGAATGGAACGACACCACGTGGGTGTATTTTAATTTGTATCGATGACAGAGCTAAAACTAAAAACTCTCTCTCTCTCTCTCTCTCTCTCTCTCTCTCTCTCTTCCTATAACTCTCTCTATCTCTCTCTATCTCTCTCTCTATGCGTGTGTGTATACACATACAAACATATATACGTACATCCATACATACATACGTAAATATATTTATATATATAAATATACATATATATTAATGCGTATATGACTGTATGTGTGTGTGTGTGTGTATGAGAGAGAGAGAGAGAGAGAGAGAGAGAGAGAGAGAGAGAGGAAACGAACGACCAGACGAAGACATCGTTGACGGACGGTGGAGTCGAGCAACGTATAGTTATTTCGAACTTGACCCACATTCCCGCCAAGATCCGAACCCAACGGTGAACGCTTTGACGAATTGCTTTGCACTACGGTGAATCTCTCTCTCTCTCTCTCTCTCTCTCTCTCTCTCTCTCTCTCTTTAAATTTATCTCTTTTTACTTTCCCCCATCTCTCCGCGTTGTGACAATCAATTCGAAATCTCTGTGGGTATTATTCGATCGAAAAGTTTCGTCAGTTTCGATTCTATATATATATATATATATATATATATAATATTCAATATATATAAATATATATATATATGTTTTCTTTTTTCTTTCTATTTATCTTATTCATTTATTAGATCTATTTATAACGACGAGAGTATGTATATATATATATATATATATCAATATATATCATATATATTAAATATTTATTTATATCACATATATATCGTATTTATTAAATATTTATTTCGATGATTGCATATTCATTTCACGATATTTATACGATATTCTTATAAGGCGATTTCTCGAGCTCGATACGAATCAGAATCGTTAGATGGACGTGAGATTAGATTTTTGTCTTCTTCGAATTGACAAAAGTGAAAAATGAAAGAAGAAAGAAATAAATGGAGAAGAAGCGAAAATGAGGAGACCAAAAAAAAAAAAAAAAAAAAAAAAAAAGAAAGAAAGAAAGATAAACCAGAAAAGGTGTGGGAGAGAGGAAAATCGGAAGGAGTTGGAAGAAGGGAAGGGTGGCATGAATTAAGTTAAAAAAGAAGAAGGAGATAGGGATAGAGAGGGAAAGGGTTAAAGAGGGAAGGAGAAAGAAAAATTGAAAAGGAGATACGTCCGTATAGAAAGGAATAAAGACGAAGATAGATAGATAGATAGATAAAGATAGATAGATAGATAGATAGTTAGATAGATAGATATAGAGAGAGAGAGAGAGAATCGGTGTGTACCTATATAACCAACTCGAACACCGAAAGTGTCAGGGATTTGAAGCAAGTATAGAGCAATATTAATAGCGTGGGTGGTGGTACAAAGTCGAGTAGAGGATATTGTTAGAAAGCAGGGGGCTGTTTTCAGAAAGATCAAGGAAGGTTGGATAGGAAGGGGGGAGGAGGAGGAGGAGGTGGGTGTGGAAGAGAAAGAGAGAGAGAGTCCAAGAAGGGAGCTTCTTGCTAATGGGGTTTTAATGACGGCCAGCTGTCCGTCCATCACACAATTTTAGACAACTATCCGGTATTTCTGTATCACCATCTCTCGATCTCGATCTTTCTCTCTCTCTCTCTCTCTTTCTCTCTCTCTCTGTCTCTCTGTCTCTGTCTCTTTCTATCTCTATCTCGATCTTATTTGAGAAGAAGAGGAGAGGAGAGGAGAGGAGAGGGATCGACCTCCCACGCGAGTAAGAAAGCTCTTGGATCTTTGGAGTCAAAGTATGTATGTATATTTCGTATTACTTTGTAAATTTGTAAAATTTTGTATGCCAACATTTGAAATGAAATGAGAAATAAACGGATATATAGGACGGATAGATAAATAGATTGAGAGATAGAGAGATAGAGAGATAGATATGTTTTTATTTCAATTTTATTTCATCGATATTACATTATTGATCTTATTTAAATGAAATGAATATTGAATATCCCATGTTCGATTTATACAACGTTAAATTTCGTTGATTCTTTTTATATATATATATATATATATATATATATATATATATATATATATCGCGTTTCGGGTATAGTAAAGAGAAAGGAGGAAAGAAAAAGAAAAAAAGAAAAAAAAAAGTGAAATAAATCGAACGAAAATCCGTATTTAAAATATCACCCAATGGGACATTTTTATTAGTTCCCGTTGATATATATATATATATATATATATATATAAATCTAAATGTTACGAAATTCGTAGTATTTAATATTGCTCGTAAACAATAATGGCTACCGAAGTTCCCTGAAACATTGCCAATATTAATCACGCGAAAATATTTCACACCTCCGCCGATTCGCGTCAACCCCCTGTCCTATTCATTTTCCTCCGCGGTCCCGGTTTTGTTTGGCTGACGCCGATCGATTCGTCCCAAATTAAAATTAAAAAAAAAAAAAAAAAAAAAAAAAAAAAAAAAAAAAAAGAAAAAAATCGACGCGTTCCCAAATTCTCAGACAGATCGATAATATTTCGATCGATTCTTTCTATCTTTCCTTTTCTACTTCGAATAAATAAATAAATAAATAAAAATATATACACCATCCTAAATTTGATTCATAACTTTTATCATAAATCGAATTGTCAGATAATAAATAATAATCCGAAGGTAAAGAAGTACCGTGAAAAATTCGTTCGACTTGTGGTATTCTTGAATGATCCTAATAAATAAAAAAGAAATAAAATAATAATAAAAATAAATAAATAAATAAATAAATAAATAAATAAGAAGAAAGAAAAAGTGAAGTAAAGTAAAAAAAAAAAAAAAAAAAAAAAGAAAAAAAGAAAACAATTTTCGTGGCGTTCGACGGAAGGATCGTCGACGAGGAGTAAAGGGATCGACTGAGAGAGATAGATATATATATATATATATATATATATATATAGAGAGAGAGAGAGAGAGAGAGAGAGATAGACTGAGACAGACTGAGACAGACCGAGCCAGAGAGAGATAGACTGAGACAGAGACTGCGAGACTGAGAGAGAGAGAGAGAGAAAAAAAATCGCCATTCGTTCCGGAAGATATCGGGCACGATCGATCTGTGTCGTACTCCCCCTCCCCTACTCCTACCCCTACCCTTACCCCTACCCCTCCCGCCCTATCTACCGTTGACCACCGAAAAAAAGAAGTGGTAGAAATAGAAGAGGAAGATGAAAAAAGAAGAAAAAAAAAAAAAAAAAA
>OU964977.1:3410303-3412803 GCA_918808275.2 Dolichovespula sylvestris
AAAAAAAAAAATATATATATATATAAAAGAAGAAGAAAAAGGAAAAATAAAATAAAAGTAAAAAAAGGAAAGCAATTTTCGACTTGGATAACGTTGGAATTTCTAATCCTCGATTACTTCTTCCTTCCCATTTTTTTTTTCTCCTTCACTCTTTTCCTTTCTTTTTTTTTCTTCTTCTTTTTACTTTCAGATTGAAATCAAGGCGTTTAGAAGGATGGATGTAGGAATGGGACGATAAATAATGGAAGAGTAGTAGTATTCTAATCGTTATCGTAATACAACACCATTTGGAATTCACATTAGGTGGACACTTACAAAAATACCATAAAAGTTCGTCCTTCAAACACTTATCAACGTAATTTAAGCTATCCTAACCTATCCTCTATCCCATCCTATCCTATCCTATACACCCTCCCCTCTCCGAGAACACCCCATCCATTACACCCCACTCATCATCCACCCTCTACTCGTATCTTCCCTTTTGTCTCGTACTCGTCTTAAACCACCCACCCCCTATCGAATCAATCACCTCTTGACCTCTCCTCTTTCTATCCCTCCTAACACCTCCCTCCTACCCCTCCTCCATCTACCTCTCCTCCTACACCACCGATTGCTTTCTTTTTTTTTTCTTTTTTTTTTTGACAGATAAAAGACGGAAAAGTACTTTACCGAGAAATAAACGATGATTTTTTTCTCTTTCCTATGGGCCTTTTCTTTTTCTCTTTTCCCTCTTCTTTTTTTTTCCTTTCTCTGACACGGACGAAAAAAAAAAAAAAGAAAAAAAAAGAAAAAAAAGAGAAAAATAAATGTGTCTACCGATAAAGTAGCCAAAGTCACTTTCGTCGAGCTTTACTTTCGATTCCGATATCTACGAGGTATAGTTTATCTCATACCGAGTAAACTCCTCCGATTAGCTTCTGCCCTCGTAAAACAAGGGATTCCTTTTATTTTTTTTCCCCCCCCTTCCTTTTATTTTTCTTTCTTTCTTTCTTTTTTTTTTTTCTTTTTCTTTGACGTATGTGAACGTGAACGTGAATTTGAATGTAAATGTGAATGTAAGTCTGTCCGAGTGTGTGTAAGCTTTGAGATTAAGTAATAACGAGAACGCAAATAATACGTCAATGTTAAATTAAAAATAAACAATTTTTAATATATATTAGTTTGGGGAAAAATAAATCCATTACTTTTACGTGAACGTGAACGAAAAAATAATGCATTTCTTTTTTTTTTCCTCAATTTAATATATATATATATATATATATTTTTTTTTTTTTTGAATACATGTAGTAAGGCGAATGAATCTTAACATATATTCGATAAAAATTGTAAAAAAAAAAAGAATATATATATATATATGTATGTGTATATATATTATATATTATTTATATATTGAAACTTTCAATGTTTAGTTAAAAATAAGAATAAAAATTTATAAATAAATAGAAAAACGGAAATAGAATAAAAGATCTGAAGGGTATTATATAAAATTTCAACGTCGAAGAAATACTGAGTGAAAGAAAAAGAAAATATATATATATATATAATAAATATTATAATATAATATAATATAATATAATATTATACATACACACACACACACACACACACACACACACACACACATATATATATATCGAAAATTTCGTCGTAAAATAAAAATAAATGAACGAAAAAATCGAATGAAATAAAAATACTCAAAAATATCGCAAACTTCGACGTTGAAGTTATACTGAAGAGAGAAAAGAAAGAATTAAAAAAGAAAAAAAAAAAAGAAAAAAAAGAAAAAAAAGGACAATAAAAAATAAAAGACAAAGAGAAAAGAAAAGAAGAGAAAAGAAAGGAAAGGAAAGGAAAGAAAGGAAGGAAGGAGGGAAGAAAGAAATGAAAAAACGAGGAAGCATCGATAAAAAAAAAAAAAAAAAAAGAGAGAAAAGAAAAAACCCACGACACGTAAAACCTATCGACCGATCCAATACAACGATTTTGTAGATATCGATGCATAAGGAGAACGTATATATATATATATATATATATATATATATATATATATACATATATATAATAGCGTTGTACAATGTTGCAGATGAAAAACACAGTGAGAAACCGCAAAGGGCTGCTCGCGGTTTCGATACTTTTAATGACTTCGCCCGGAAACCACTCGCATTTCCGTCCCTTTACTCGTCCTCGTCGAAATTCGCGATGGATCGAATTTTTTTTTTTTTTTTTTTTTCTTTTTTCTTCGTCGACAGATGGTCAAACTTTTATCCACGTAGTCTTAATAAAGTTTTTTCAAAAAAAAAAGAAAAAAAAATGAAAAAGAGAGAGAGATGAGAAAAGAGATGGCCCCCTTTTCTTTCTCTTTTCTTCTTCTGCTTCTCTTTTTATTTCTTTTTTTTTTTTTATTTTTTATTTTTATCTCTCTCTCTCTCTCTCTGTTTCCTTGCGGCAGGATGTTCTCGTCCTATCGCGTTCGATGATTCGCACGACGTTACCCAACCTT
>OU964977.1:3420303-3425303 GCA_918808275.2 Dolichovespula sylvestris
CGCAACGACGTCGGTTGCAAGAAATAAATAAATAAATAAATAAATATAAATCGTTGGACGCCGATTGGAAATTTTCGGAAGAAAACGAGATTAAGTTCGTAGATGATCGAGAATGATCCACGAGTATTTTCCACGATCGGACGATCATTACTTTCGTGATGACACACGTGAGGCGATGATTTTATATTAAGTACAGTCGTTACTGGTAGATTATAGGGAATTTTTTTTGGGGGGGGGGGGGGGGGATTTTTAATCGTTCGTTTGTCCGGTTAGTTCGTTCGACGACTCACGACGAGATGATACATTTTATTATGAAATTTGAGAAATGATATTTTTTTGGCGATGGAGAACGATCTATGATTATTTTCACGATCGACGTGAGTCGATGATTTTATACACTCCTTAAGGATAGATTACAAAGTATATATTTTGATTTTTAATCGTTCATTTGTCTGGCTCGTTGTTGATAAACGTTCGATGTAAATTAAAATCGTATCACTGGAAAATTTTCATATTATAATATTTCCGTGGACGATGTTGGACGTGGTTAAAGGTTTATTTAATTATAGGAAAACACAAGTTATTCCCAATTAGTCCTTCGCAATTTTCCATCGTCGAAAGTGATTAATAATTGTGGACGTTAAGAGATCGTTAATTTTCGATATTAATCGAGGACAACGATAATAAAATTTAACGATTACGAGAAGTAAATATATAATATAACAAAAAAAAAAAAAAAAAAAAGGATAAAAATATATGAACGACAAGATCGACGAGCGTTACCCATAAATAATAATAATAATAATAAGAAAAAAAAAAATATATATATATATATATATATTTTAATATACAAATAATTGATATATCAATATATACATAAATTATAACAATCATCGTCATAAATTAATAATCATCAGATTAATGATTACATACATAAATTAATAATCATTATATACAATATAAGATACAATAATTTATTGTATTATGTAACAATTTAAATAAAAAAAAAAAATATATATATATATATATATATACATACATATACTAAATAACAAACACATTAACGGCGTTATTTAGATAGAAAAAAAAAAAAAAAAAAGAAGGAAAAAGAAGAGGAAAACCGAAAGATCGAAATGAAAACTAAAGGAGGAAGAAGAAGAGGAAGAGGAAGAAGAAGAAGAAAGAAAAAACAGAAAAACGAAAATAAAGAAAAAAGACGATACTATTATACTTAAAAGATCGACGTGTCGGTTGAACATAAAAATATCGTCGACGTTAAAAAAAAAAAAATAAAGAAATAAAAATAAAAAAAGAAGAAGAAAAAGAACGCAAACGTAATTCAAACGTAATTACTAATCATACTGATGATCGCGTCCGGTGACATGCGATAATAACAGTTCGATTTACGATCATCGTTGACGACGTCGACGAAGACGAGATAAAAAGGGGGGGGGGGGGATGAATAGAAAGAAAAAAGAAGAAGAAGAAGAAGAAGAAGAAGAAGAAGAAGAAAGGAATGGAATACAACTAACGATATGAGACTTCTATGATACGTTAGATTCGTTCGTGTCACCGAAATGAAAATTCTCGTTGGAAATGTGCATAGTTTCTCTCTCATTCTCTCTCTATCTATCTCTATCTCTATCTCTCTATCTCATTCTATCTCACTCTCACTCTCACTCTCACTATCTCTCTCTCTCTCTCTCACTAGTTCGGAACCACGCACGCACGCACGCGTCTATTTTTGCCCTTGCGATGATTAACTACTCGTTTCGAGTATACACACGTGTAGACGTATGGTACACGTGTGTGTGTGTGTGTGTGTGTGTGCGTTTGTGTATAGGTGTACATAAAGTCGACGATGTATACGACGAGTCTTCTCGTCGCATATTTTCCCCACCGTACAACCTCTATCACTCTCTCTCTCTCTCTCTCTCTCTCTCTCTCTCTGTGTCTCTCTATGTCTCTCTATCTCTATCTTCGTCCCTCTTTCTGTCTCTTTTAAGAAAGAGAAAGCACGAATTACAGGACAGACTGATTGATGTTCTAACCATCTCTCTCTCTCTCTCACACACACGCACGCACACACACTCTCTCTCTCTCTCTCTCTCTCTCACTCTCTCACTCTCAACATCCCTGTCTTTTTTTTTTCTCTTTCATGAAAGACCCTTTTGACTCGTCTAATAACACTAATTGTTAATAGAAAATTACCTATATTACCGAGGGATTCTATTTACTTAATTTTTTTTTTTTTTTTGTTTAATTATAATGATCAATGAGGTATATGGAGAATTTGCGATGAAAAGAGAGGGGTGAGGGAGAGGGAGGGACGAGAGCGAAAGATCCGATTCGAGTTTGAACGTTATGTGTGATATCTAATCGTCGTTTGTGATTAACGGGGATCGATGTTAATATCTTATAATTTTCTTTTTTTTATTTTTTTTTTTTTTTTAATTTTCTTTCGTATCACAGAATACTTAAAGGAAGATATTCGTATTTGGATAAATAATTAATAAATATCATAATTTATGAAATATTGTCTATTAATAATAATTGTGATAATTTGTTTATTCGATTTACTTATTTTACTTTATTTATTACGAGAAAAGAAATAATAATAATCAAATAGCATTTTAATAAATAAATAATTAATATATATCGTACTTTATGGAACGTTAATTACTTAAATATTTGTTAAAATTCAAATATCTTTTTCTCTCTTATAACAAATACCATAAATAAATATATATATATATATATATATATATATATTTATTTATTTATTTATTTAATTATTATAAGAAAAGAAATATATATTCGAGTTGAATTTCGTATAAATTGTTAATTAATAAATATAAAACTTTGTGGAAAATTAATTGCTTGAATACTTTTGTTAAAATTCAAATATCCTCTTTTCTCGCAACAAATACCATAAATAAATAAATAAAAACAAATATATATTTATATATTTATATATATAAAACAGAGATCAATCTCCGAAATATATTAAAGAAGTAGAAACTAGTATTATCGGGCTATGCGAGGAGACAAGGGCGCGAAGAGTATTATAAAAAGAAAGAAATGGGATACCATAAAGGCTGGTAGGGGCTTCTCGCCACAGACAAGAAGGTCTGCATGCTGTGGCCAGGATAGGGAGGGGGGTGGGGGGGGTAGGTTACGGTGGCACGGAGGATAAGAAGAGGGGTAGAGATGGTGGTGACGATCAGCACGCGACCTCAGCCGTATGTATACGCGCTTGTGTGTGTGTGTGTGTGTGTGTTCGACCCCATAAACGAGTCTCCAATCTCAAACCACCCAATCATCCCTAAAGAACACGTTCGACTTTGCCGCCTTTAGAAAGTCGAGTATTTTCTTGGTATTAAGCTTGTACGGGTATAAATGAGAATATATATGTATATATGTATATATAACGTGTGTGTGTGTGTATGTGTATATATATATATATATATATATATATATATATATATATATATATATATATACATATGTGAAGGATCGAAAGGACCTTTAGAATCCCTGCTGAGAGCATCCGCCGGAAATAAATCTCAACGAACCCCCGTACTGGAATTACTAACGGCACACGTGGTACGTGTCATCCCCCTATTTACCCCCTACGACTACCCCCCACTCCAACCCCTCACTCCCCACCGCCTCCCATCACCAAGCACACCATTGATTTTCGATCCCATTTAAAACGGAATCGACTTTTTCCATAAGTCAACACTCTCGAGAGGATTCTACGAAAATGTGTACCGAGTAGAAAATTTATTATGGGGTATATTTCTTTCGGATTCTTTCTTTTTCCTTTTTCTTTTATTTTTCTCCCCCATCCCCATGAAATTGAATATGTCTAACATATATATATATATATATATATATATATATATGATGTTAATTGTTGTATATATGTGATACAAATTACTTTGTATATATGAGTAATATATAATTATATTATTGAACGGTATAATAATTTGAGAAAAGTAATATATCAGAAGGAAAAGAAAAATAATAAAAAGAAAAGGAATGGAAAGAATTGTAAAAGATGACGAACGTATATTATTTTCGATTATTGGATTTAGTGGACAATTCGTTTATGCGAATTCAATTTCGTTGATGATTCAATTCCACGTATATATGCATCATTACATACATACATACATACATAAAAAAAAAAGTATACACGCATAAAAAATACATTAAAAAGAATTAACTTTCCATTGCAATTTCTTTTTTGTAACAATTCGATCAAAGTTATTATAAATTTAGTAGGTATATATACACTTATGTATATCAATTAAAAAAAATTTATATGTACGTATATATATATATAAATATAAATAAAAAGTAAACGGTAAAATTGACAGTCCAATTATTCATTTTCTATTTCATTTTCATTTTTTATTTCTTTTTCTTTCCCTTCCTTTTTTTTTTGTTTTTTTAATTTAATTCCCCGATGACGTTCGATACGATGAATAAAAAATGAACGATAAGATTGACAGTGCAATCATTCATTTGCTATTTCATTTTCATTTCCTTTGTTTCTTTTTTTTTTTTTTTTTTATTCCTTTATTTAATTCCCCGATGATGTTCGATATGATATAGGATTGGAGTCGCATCGTTTTAACAATCGGTTACGTTGCACCTCGTATAAAGCTGCATATCAGCTTAACGGGGTGTGTAGAGACTAATTCGATTAGTCGCATTATTGGTATCGGATAATATGCAACGCAGGGGTTCTTACGGTAAACTACCAAGGCATATTAGTAACAGAATCCGTAGAAAGTCGGCTCGTTTGATATTACCTACCCGTCTGCTGCCACCACCCAAGTCTCGCTTCTTCGTCTTCTTATTCTTTTTTAATATTCTCTACCTTCTTCTATCGATATATATATATATATATATATATATATATATATATATATATATAAATGCACGTGCACGATATGCACATGCATATAAGGCATATAACGTTATACTTT
>OU964977.1:3435303-3437803 GCA_918808275.2 Dolichovespula sylvestris
ACCGTACGACACATACGTGTACGTATTCTTAGAAAAAAAGATCAAAAGAAAAAAAAAAAAAAAAAAAAAAAGAGAGAAAAAAAAATAGAAACGTTCAGTAAAAAGAAAAAAAAAAAAAAAAAGAAGATAAGTGGAAAAGAAAAGCTTAGAAAGGGGGCATGTAAATTTCCTCGATTTAGTTTTCGTGGAAAAGCGAATGATAATGCTGAGAAGGAGATACATCGAAGATGGTCCCTCGAAGAGGAAGAAGAATAAAAAGTATAAAAATAAGAATAATAATAAGAAGAAAAGGAGGAGGAGGAAGAAGGATAAGAATAAAAAGTAGAAGAAGGAGAGAGAGAGAGGTCTGTCTGAATTTTCGGTATAGTCATTTTGCTTAAAACGACTCGACGCAAGTTTTACGATCGTTCGTTGAACCGTTTAATATCATAGACTGTCAACCGACCATTTGCGTCTCGCACTCACGTAATTGCTCTTCTCCCCACCACTACCTCTTACCGCTCCTCCTTCACCCTTCCCTCCCTCCCTCCAACCCTCCCTCCAACCCCTGTCTCTCTCTGTCTCTGTCTCTGTCGCTCTCACAATCCATCACTCTATCTCTTTCTATCTCTCTCTCTCTCTCTCTCTCTCTCTCTCTCTCTCTCTCTACATCTCTTTATGTTTTTTCTCTATAGTATATAATATGCGTGTGTGTGTGTGTGTGCGTGTGTGTATGTGAGTACACATACACGCATTGTTTGTTCTAATAGATCGATCTTCTAATGAGCCTCGACGAGATCAAATCAACGAGCAAACCTTTTTCCTTCCAAGTTTATCTAACGTAAGAAATTATTAAGGACTGATCGTGTAACAAAAAAAAAAAAAGATAAAAGAGAAAATGAAATTAAGAATAAATATATATATATATATATATATATATATATATGTGTGTGTGTATATATTATGGATTTCAAGTTTGAATTGATAAAATGAACGTTTCAAGTACAAAGTACCCGTATTATCTCTCTCTCTCTCTCAATCTCTCTCTCTCTCTCTCTCTGTGTGTGTGTGTGTGTGTGTGTTGTGTATGTATGTAATTACAGACGTACGGGCGTTTTGTAAATGTGTTTTCGTTTTAAAACAAAAATGAATAAATAAATTGAATATTTGTAATATATCGAAAGAAAGAGAGTAAGAGAGAGAGAAAGAGAGAGAGAGAGAGAGGAAGGAAGATAAAAGAGAAACGTCAATTATTATTTGATTGATTAGAATTTAATGATACCATTATTCCATCGATAATAACTATTCCCAGATATCGTACAATACGAGAACTTCCCACTAACGAGTTTTTCAAACGAACGTCCTATTTGCAGTTAATAGATTTAATGATAATGATTAGATGATAATACACAGTCGGACTTTGTTGGATCGGAGATAATGAAAATTCGATTGGATCTAATCGGTTGTATGCGTTCCGTTGAAAAGACGAATGAAATAAAAAGTAAAAATAATAGATGAACTTCCATCGAATCGAACGGTACGTTTATCACGATCAAAAATTGTCAATGATATCGTAAAATAATCAATTCTAATGAATTCTAATATTCTTTGGGGTATTATAGATCGGGGAAAAGAGAGGCTAACGGGCGCAGAAACAATGAGATGGTAATTTTATACGAAGATAATGTATAGATTCGATTTATCTCGAAAGGGGAAATTATTTAATATCGATTAGCCCGATAAAATTAAAATATCATCTTCTTTCATTTTTAACGATTCAATTAACCGACATAACAACGTTCGTAACGTTTACGTTACGATAAATACACGTAAAGAAACGTGTATTGGTATTGTTAAAAAAAAAAAAAAAAAAAAAAAAAAAAATAGAGAGAAAAAAATAAATTTCATCGGCCGTTCGAAAAGCTTCCCCCGCGAAAGAAAAAAAAAATATATATATAAGAAAGAAAATAAAATTCTAACCCGAAATAACACTCGCCGTAATTTTCAACGGCGAATTCGAAGTCCGATTTACAAAAAAAAAAAAAAAAAAAAAAGAACCTTGTGTAATCATTTAATTTCACTAATCGGAAAAAATAAAATTGATTTAAGGGGAGGGGGGGGTGATTACGTCACCTTGAGTGAAACAAAATCGATTTCTTTTTTTTAACTAGATCAATTGTTTATACTTTCAAGAGTATTTTAAGCTTATTTGAATCATTCAAAAATAATAATCATTCAATGATCACATACACGCATACGTTGTAATAAATTTACATGTTATTAATCGTTTATTAATAATATTAATAAATAAATAAATATATATATACATAATATTGATGATAATATAATATTAATAAACAATATATTAATAAATAATAAATATAATATTAATAAACAATTAACAACATATGCATATATATATATATTTATAATCAAAAAAAAAAAGAGAAGAAAGTAAGAAGAAAATAATAAATTTTTCCAAACGAATTCTAATCAACGTAAATACGCGTACAGCCAAAGT
>OU964977.1:3447803-3450303 GCA_918808275.2 Dolichovespula sylvestris
CGACGACGATGTTAGGAGTTTACTTAGGACCCACGAGATACGAACGATGGCTCAAATTAAATATTTCAACCTTACGAGAAGTAAAAGGAAATAAAAAATGAAGAGAGAGAGAGAGAGAGAGAGAGAGAGAGAGAGAGAGAGAGAGAGAGGTGATAATACTGAGAAAGATCGTTTCACGAGATCATTGAAAATAATTCGATGTAATTATTCAATATTGTATCCCTATATTTTTTCACGAATTTCATTGGATTTTTGTTCTCTTCTTTTCTTTATTTCTATCTTTTTCTTGTAGATCGAAATCACGTCTCATCGAATTTACGGGGAGACATTTTCTTTCTTTCTTTCTTTTTTTTTTTTTTTTTTTTTTTTTTTTCGACACTTGGTCGTAAGAGATATATCGAAGATAAATCAATTGATCGCGACGAAATTGTTTCAAAATTACGCGACACCTTGTATATCGTGTTTTTCATGTACGTCGTCATTTCTTTTATTTATTTGTTTATTATTATTATTATTATTATTATTGTTGTTATTGTTATTATTGAAAATAAATCATCGTCATTGTCGTCGAATATTAAATAACGATAAAGCGTAAACTAAAACAAAATAAAATAGTAATTAATTCATTATTAATATAGGATTAAAATCGGTTTAAAGTTGAACTTTAAAATTTGCCGCGTTTATTTTCGAGAGTCACGTGTACACGGTGCGCGTTTCGTCACTTCACTATAATACCAGCGAAATTTTGTCAAAGCCATATTAAATTAAATTAAATTAAATTAAATTAAATTAAATTATTCATATCAATTGTATAAAATGTTACTGTCATTATTATTATTAAAAAAACAATAACAATAATAATAATAATAATAATAATAATATTTAATAAAAATTAACGGACAAATATGTGAGATCTGTAAAGTATATCGAACACGCAGAATAAAAAAAAAAAAAAAAAGAAAGAAAGAAAGAAAAAAGAGAAAAAAAAAGAAAAAGAAAAAAGGATTGAATTTACGAGTGTAAAAAAGAAAAAATTCATCTTCGAACAGTATTCATACATATATACCTACGTACATATATATATATATAGGTACGTACGTATGTATATGTGTATGTGTGTACTTTCTAATCAATTGAGACTAGATACGTCGAATCACCGTTATAGTTGGTATAGAATAAGGAAGAATATTACGAGACGTTGCTAACGATGGCGGCGCGATGCGAGTGAAATGCAAAGATCAATATCGACGTGTCGTTGCCACTAAAGTTTGTCAGTAACGGCGTTACAGAGAGAGAGAGAGAGAGAGAGAGAGAGAGAGAATTCTCGAGAAACATGATTCCTATAATATACGTAGATATACGTCCGTATCAATGTGTGAATGTATGTTTGTTTGTGCGTGCCTGTGCGTGTATGTGTGTATTCGTGTGTATACATAGAAACGAAACTACGTGTCAACGGCCCGTTTTGTCGAAGAAGATCGTTAAACTTGTCTGCAAATTCGTGTGTAATTACAACACTAATTTGTTTTAATAATCATTCCTATATATATATATATATATATATATATATATATATATATGTATGTATGTATGTGTGTATGTATGTATGTATAAAAAATAATGTATGCATGTATATAACGTATGTATGTATAAGAAATAATATTTCTCGTTTGAAATATTTTAATACCAACACATTTTATTATATATTATTTATATATATATATATATACAATATTTTTTTATATATATTATTTACATATATATATATATATATATATATATATATATACACACAAATATATGTTTATAATTTATCGAAAAATTTATCGACGATTTATCGACGATTAATTCCGACAAACGAGCAAAAAAAAAAAGAAAAGAAAAGATTTCATTCCAACGTAAAAAGTTTGTCGGGAAAATGGAAAATGGCAAAACCGAGGGGCTCGAGAAACGAGGAAGAGGATAAGGGGAACAAGGAGGGAAAAAACAAAACGAAGGGAAAAGAAAAGAAAACAAAAAAAAAAAGAAGAAAGCAGGAGAAAAGAAAAAAAAAACAGAAAGAGATAGAGAGATAGAGATAGAGAGAGAAAAAAAAAAGAAAAGAAAAGAAAAGAAACGAAGGAAGAAGATGAGGAAGATGAAGGAGGAGGAGGAGGAGGAGGAGGGGGAAGGGGGAAGGGGGATGGAAGTGAAAGGTGAATATCGGTAGGCTCGTGCCGGGCCCCCATTACCTGCATGGGGTCTCTTTTCCAACTAAGGTGAACACCATCGAGCGAGGTGGAACGGAACAACGACGAAGACGAAGACGTAGACCGACGACGAAGACGACGACCACGACCACGACCACGACCACGACCACGACTACGACCAAGACCAAGACCAAGACCACCATCACCATCACAGTGGCGGTAGCCACCTTATAAGTCTCGCCTAATGGTCGCCCTTTCTCCAACCTTTTCTCCAAAGCGGCAAGAGGGTGCCACGATGGGTGCCAGAGCCA
>OU964977.1:3452803-3470303 GCA_918808275.2 Dolichovespula sylvestris
ACTTGGTGAAAGTTGAGAATCCGCAATACGCGGATTTCCGCATCGTCGGGCTAATGCAAATTTGCGAAAAGATTGATTTACATGATTGTACCCAATCGAATATTTCCAATCCTATTCGTCCGCGGGATAATAATTACGTTGTGCTACTTTATATTATATTGTTCGTACATTTATTTTATTTTATCGTATTTCTTCCTTTTCTTTTTTATTTATTTTATTTATTCATTCGTTGTATTATTCGTTCGCTTAGAAAATTATTATCTATCGTTTCTCTTTTCGTTTTCTTCATCTATTCATAAATCACTCACACTCTCTCTCTCTCTCTCTTTTCTCTATTTGTCAATATCACCTTCTCGTTAAAGGAAGATAAGAAAAATAATAAATTAATTAAATTAAATTAAATTAAATTAAATTAAATTGAAACGTCGGCATTATTCCAACAAATAAATATTAGCAACTGAAAATAGAAACGATCGTGTATGATGCATATCAATATTAGTCCCAGGAGGCGGAATAAATCAAACTACCTAACATATCTATGTATCTATTTATCTATATACAATAATATATATATATATATAATAATATATAAATAATATATATATAATAATATATATATAATAATATATAAATAATATATATATAATAATATATATATATATATAATAATATATAAATAATATATACATATATATATATATATATATTGGCGTGAGAAACCGCAGGCGTGACCGGAGGCGGCGGCGGCGCGACAGGCGCCGTAAAACGGACCAATCAGGATCCACTCTAGTCTTAGCTTTTTTTTCCTCTCATCGTTTCATTCGCTCCCCCTTTTCGTCGCGGTCTACGTTCGCAACGCTCATGATCCCCCACCTACGTCACCTTCCACCCACCCCCCACTTTCAACTATACTAACGTCGAAATCGCCACTCTTTTATCACTCTCTCTCTCTCTCTCTCTCTCTCTCTCTCTCTCTCTCTCTCTCTCTCTCTCTCTCTCTCTCTCTTACACGCACGATCTATCTATCCATCTATCTCTGTCTTCTGTCTTTCTATACGTGTGAAAGGGTGGACGCATTTTAAGGTATTCTGCGCACGAACGATTAGACGAACGATCTAATCTATTTCCTCCTCCTCCTCCTAGCCCCCCCCCCCCACCTCCTACCAACCCTCACCAAAACCCAACCAACTCCACTATGCACCCAATATAACGGCGCAGTGATTTTTAGAAATACTGTACACGCGGTACACGCGGTACGTTATGGTATAACGTGTATACCATTTTTTATTTTTTTTTTTTCCTTTTTCCTTTATTTATTTCTTTCTTTCGGCCGGGGTAGTATAATCCGTATATACGTTTTTGTATATATATATATTTTTTGTGTTTTTTTACTTCTTTTCTTTTACGATAGATAGAAAAGAAAAAGGAACGGAAAGAGAAGAGGAAAAGGAAAAGAAAAATTTATATATATATATATATATATATATATATATATATATATAAATAAATATATAAATAAATAATGTAAGTACATAGATACGTAAATACGTTCGTACGATCCATGTGTATCTACAACGATAAAATGAAAAATTAAGGAACAAATAATAGCGTGGACTTGTACACGAGATAGATTTTTATGTGCGAGGTAACGTACCATATGTTTATCGTTAAAAAAAAAGAGAAAAAAGAGAGAGAGAGAGAGAGAGAGAGAGAGAAAAGAAAAGAGAAAAAAAGAAATGAAAAATAAGAAGATTATGAAGAAAAAAGAATAAGGAGGAAAGAGAACAAGACTAAAATATTAAGAAAAAAAAAAAAAAAAACGATACGGAGGAGCAAAGAAAACAAGACTAAAAATATAAAAAAAAAAAAAAAAAATAGAAGCTCCCTCGACACCCCCCGACCATCGAAAAAAAAAAAAAAAACAAAAAAAAAACAAAAAAAAAATTGATTACCCTAAAACCTAAATCGAAATCCAAATCCTAAACCTAACCTAAACCCATATAAACGAAACCAATTTCCCATAAAAACGTCGAATAGCTTTGATCGATAATAAGAAAATGCGTTCTCGTTGAAAGCATCACAATCATAATCGCAATCACAATAGCAATCACAATCATCATATGTACATCATCGGAATAATAATTGTCGTTGTCATCTTCGCCATTATCGTAATCTACATTATCGTCAGAGTAACAATCTTTGTCATTATAACTATGCCAAATAAAAAACCAAGAAAAAAAAAAAAGAAAATTCAAAAACAAAAAGGAAGGAAAGAAGCAAAGAAGAAGAGGAAAGAAAGAAAGGAAAAAAAAAAAACGATTATCTTCGAGAGCACCACTATATAATTCGACATAAGGGATAAGTCGTCGGGCGGTCGCATAAGAGAGCAAAAGTGAGAGAAGGGGGGGAGGGGGGAGAGAGAGAAAGAGAGAGAAAAAGAGAGAGAGAGAGAGAGAGAGAAAGATAGATAGAAAGATGAAAGGGAATAAAAATAAAAGTTTTGGGGGAAAAAGTCGGGAGGGGGAGGAGGAAAAGAGAGAAACGAAAAAATAATAATAATAAAAAGAGAGGAAGAAGATAAGCAAGGGAGCAAGCAAGAGAAGAAAAGAGAAAAGAAGAGAAGAGATTGGCGTTCGCAATTTTGGGACCGACCAAGGTTCGGGCCCCGCTTCGGGATATTAGCTCCGAAATCTAATTATGAGATTTTTATAGGGCTATCGTAAAACGGCCAAGTAATAGTTCGTAACTCCATGGGATTGTAAGAGTGAGAGAGAGAGAGAGAGAGGGGGGGGAATGAGAGTGTGTGTAAGAGAGAGAGAGAGAGAGAAAGAGAGAGAGAAGGTTGGGCTCTTATGTTTTAGTCCACCGTCTGCATTCAAGTTGCAGCACGTTTCAACTCCGAGAGAGATAATGGATGTATGGAGGGGGTTGGTGAGGGGTGGTGAGGAATGGAGAGAGGACGAGGGTGAGAGGAACCCATCATAGTTCGAAAAATACCTACATAATATATATATATATATATATATATATATATATATATATATATGTATGTATGTATGTATGTATGTAATTCTTATATATATATCTATTATCTATATACTTCTACGACAGATTCTATATATCGTGTCCTTGAATCAAGATGATATATAAGTACGCTAATCGCGATTTATTTTCGTAGGAAGAAAATCGTTATTGCTCCGTTAAGACCGCCGAAAGATAATTTTTTTTGTGAAAAAAAAAAAAGAAAAAAAAGAAAAGAAAAATATCATTGATTACTAATAATTCGAATTAGTTTTATCTGGATCATTAATCCACGTTAATTCCCACTCCTCGCAATTTTATCTCTTATGACAACCGAGATGCGATATTTGGAACGAGATCGCTCCATTGCTGTTTTTTTTCTTTTTTTTTTTTTTTTCTTTTTTCTTTTGTTAAATATTACGTAAAAACGTACGTAAGTACGTATGCGATGTATGCACGTAAGGACCTTTATTTCTAATGAATACATGCACGAAACTTCTTCCCGTCGCTCGTGGCATATTTTTTTCTTTCTTTTCTCTTTTTTCTTTTTTTTTTTTTTTTTTTTTTTTTTGACACTTTCTTCCTCTCTTTCATACGGGGAAAAAATGAAAATGGTCAAAGGGAAGAGAAAGGAACGATCACTTTAGTTAATTATTTAAGTTTAAAAAAAAAAAAAAAAAAAAAAAAAAAAGAATGTAAAAGAATACAAAAAAAAAAAAAAATTGACATCGTCGATAACGTCGTAGCATAATTAAAAAAAAAAAAAAAAGGAAATAAAAAAAATAATAAAAAATAAAAAATTAGCATCTTAACAATATCGCGACGCGCATTGTGAATTTTGTATTAACAAAAAAAATCTAATTACGTGTATGGAAGCAATATAACATCCAAAAGTGATCTAACTATATATATATATATATATATATATATATATATATATATATATATATATATATATATAATAAAAAACGAAATTGATCGATAATAAAGAAAAGATCGTAATTACGACGGAACAAACCCCGTACCCCCGACCCCGCCGCCCATCACCGAAAGAAGAAAACAAAAATAATAAAGAAAACGAACATAAAATAATTCTAATGATTCATCACAATATGACGTATTCGAGTGGTTAAATAGCGATATTGTATCTACAACTCAACCGAAGTTGATAGATTCCCAAGGTGAACGTGCAAAGTTGTTGAGTCCGGTATGATTGGTCTAAAAGGGTGAGGGGGGAAAGGAGGGGGAGGCGGAGATTCCAGCCCCTCCCTCCCTCCCTCCTACCCTCTCTCTCTCTCTCTCTCTCTCTCTCTCTCTCTCTCTCTCTCTATCTATCTCTCTTTCTCTCTCTTTCTTTCTCTCTTTCTTTCGATTCATCCGTTGCTTACTCTCGATCTCTCGAAAGCTGACACGCGTATCTCGATACTGAGAATTTACTTACATACATACATACATACATACATTCATATATATATATATATATATATATATATATATATATATAGATATGAATATGAATATAATTAGGTACGTACACATATATATGTATGAATGTAATTATGTATGTATGTACGTAAGTACGTATATGTATTTCTACGTTATATGTTATATACATAGTTAGGTACGAATATAATCTACCAATGCTATGTTTGTTCCGGCCAAAATTAGAAACGGAACTAACTGGTGTGTATATATATATATATATATGTATATATATACATACATACATACACATTTTGATGATATTTCAATGACGTCACACGTTGCTCGCCAAAGAGAAAAGCAAATTTCATCGATCGTATAAAGTATTGATTTATCACCTTCGTAACAAATCTCTATCTATCTATCTATCTATCTATCTATCTATCTTTACATCTATCTATCTATCCATCTATCTCTCTGTCTGTCCGTGTAATATATGTTACGTCACTTTGTAAATAAGATCAATGACGTTCGGAAACGAGTCTTATTAATCCTAAGGAATCTAAACGCGACATGTTTTTCTTCTTCTTCTTCTTCTTCTTCTTCTTCTTCGTCTTCTTTCGTCTTCCAAGTTTTCGTTTATTACCCGTCAAGAAAGATTATCCCCTTTATTAATTTAATTAATAAATTAATCAATTAATCAATCGACTAATATTTAATTAATTCGTCATCAATTTCGTCAATGTTTTGTCTCCTTCGCTCTCTCGTTTCTATCGCGCGAAGAGGAGGAAAAGAAAATATAAAAGGAAAAATTCTATTGTCAACGATCGTAAAGACAAATGGACGGATAGATAAATAAATGAAAGAATGAATGAATGAATTAATTAATTAATCGATCAATTAATGAGAAAATACGAGAGCGACAATCGGGAAACATGTGGACGTTTTAAATCGTTTGAAATCTTTTAGATCCGATCGTCGTCGATAATTTCGTCGATCGATTAAATCGATTCTAACGATTTTTATCGCGAATATACAACGACGATAGAATTCGTGCAAAAGAAGAAGAATTAGAGGAGAAATAATTAGAAGAAGAAGAAGAAGAAGAAAGAGATGGGATCTCGAATACCAAACAAAGGAGGAGAAAGATAACAAAATTCAAAATCGAAAGAGAAAGAGAGAGAGAGAGAAAAAAAAAAGAGAGTAAGAAAGAAAGAAAGAAAGAAAGAAAGAAAGAAAGGGGAGGAGGAGGGTGGGAAGAGGGGGGACGAGCGAAGGAAAAAAAATAAATAAATAAAAGAGCGGAACAAATAAAAAAAAAAAAAAAAAATGTAAACACGTTGAAGGTTCTTACGAAAGATCGAATAAGAGAAATAATAATAATAATAATCGTTCGACTCGTTTTTCTCGCGATATATCGCGTACTTTCTCGAATTCTCGCGTTGTTTCGTGTCGCTTCTGATTTTATATACCTATAGATGTACATATATACGTATACATACATACATACATACATACATATTATATATATATATATATATATATATACACACACACCTACAATTACAAAATTGCCGTTATTAATGGCCGATTATTATTTTCTCCTTGCACGAAATATACCACGTGACCATCATATGCATCCTCTTCATATCTCATCTCTCTTGAGAAAATATTTCTATTAAAGAAGAAAAAAAAAAAAGAAAGGAAAAAAAAGGAAAAGAAGAAGAGAATAAGAAATAGATAACAAAAGAGAGAGAGAGAGAGAGAGGAGAGATAAAATGATCTCTAATTTTCAATTCGATTTAATCATTCATTTCTTTTGTTTCTTCATTCATTTATTTATTTATTTATTATTCGTTTATTAGCACACTTCTTCTCCGTTTTATAATATTTCCGTAATAAAGAAATTAAAAGATTGAATATATATATATATATATATATATATATATATATATATATATATATAAAATAATTGATACGAGCCAAAAATTCTTGCAATCAATTCTTGTACAATTTTCAATTTTCTTGTTCAACGTTTTAACGCGTCTCATATGTATATTAACTTTCAAAATACTCATGTATTATTTATTAACCCGATTGATTTTTATTACAACAAATTTATATATTCCCTTCGATCGTTTAAAGGTTATTTATTTAACTCCACACACACACACACACACACACACACACATACACACAAAATACGCATAAAGGAATAATAACTTGGCTTTTCTTGACCTTGCTACGAAACTTCATGGCTCAATGAAGAAGATAGAAAAGGACGGTGAAATAGAGTTAGAGAGAGACAGACAGACAGACAGACAGACAGAGAGAGAGAGAGAGAGAGAGAGATTTAGGTATTCCTTTTGGCAAGGACCACATTCACACGTTAAATTAAATTACTCGTGCGAGAAAATGTTTCGGTCTGCCAATTGGGAATGTCACGTGACACACGAATATCTTCTCAACATACATACATACATACATACATAAATACATACATACATACATACATACATACATACACACATACATGCACAAAAACGTATACGTATCGTCCGCTTTTAAACATACGTTAAAGAATGTCATAAGGAATATGTATATTAAACGATAAATTGTATTCTCATAATAAGCTCAAAACACACACACACACACACACGTACACGTACACGTACACGTACACGTACACAAATACACGCACGAACGCATGTATGTACTCACGTATGCGGAGAAAAACGAACGTAAACGAATGGATCGAATCGATTCTACGAAATATTTTCTACGCGATATATCGTCTCAATCTCTACGGATACGTACCAAACTCCCCTCCCCTCCCCGATCCTCACTTCACCATACCATAAGCAAAATATATATTATAGACCGTCCTCTCTAGCAGCCGTCTCTATCTCTATATTAAACTAATATAAATAAATCTAAATCTATATAATCTATATCCAATTCTATATGTCCCGAATATCATTCGTTCGACCGAAGAACACACGTCGATGATTTATGTCTGTGCGCGCTCGTATGTATGTGTGTGTGTGTGTGTGTGTACATCTATCTATCTAACTATCTATCTATCTATCTATCTCTCTCTTTCTCATACATATATATATATATATATATATATATATATATATACACATACACACACACACATATATATATAATATGTATATATAGAATACTTAAATGAAATAATAACAAGATCAGGGAAAGAAAAGAAGAGAGAATAAAAGGAGACAAAAAAAAGGGGAGGCAAAAAAGAGAAAGAAGATGAGGAGGAAGTGGAAGAAGGAGATGGGGAAGGGGAATAAAAAGTGGCAGAAAAACACGGACACAAAAACACGACGACCAACGAACGCTCGAGGAATCACAAAGAAAAAAGAAAAATATATATATACATATATATATACATATAAATACGTTCGATTTAACGAAGAGACTTAAAAAGACGAAAATAATCTAACGAGAAAGAGAAAGAAAGAGAGAAAGAGAGAGAGAGAGAGAGAGAGAGAGAGAGAGAGAGAGAGAGAGAGGAGACAAATAAAGAAACAGAAAAATAAGAAAAAAAAAATAAATAAAAAAGACAAACATTAACACTAAGGACTCATAACTAACCTAATTCCGATAAATATAAAATAATACATATATCCTACACGTGAATAAATAAATATATATATATATATATATATGTATATCTAAACAGTTAAATAATATCACAAATATATAATAAACAATATATTAAATAAATAAATACATATATATATATATATATACACACACATATCTCTCTCTTTTAACAATTATCGAATATACGTATATACATACACGTATTCTTAAACATATCATGTACACGTATATATCATACAAACGTACGTGTACAGACGTACCCCGTCAACCCCAACCCCAACCCCAACCCAACCCAAACCAAACCACCCCCGAATCTCACAGATGTCACCCAAGCGAGGACGAAAGATTTTCGAACGAAAGATCCGAAAGAGGTGTTCGTTCGAGCGAACAAAAATCAAGAAATAAAAATGAACGAAGAAAAAAAAAACAAACAAACGAAGGAAACAAAAAAAAGAAAAAAAGACAACGAAAACAATTAAAGTCGACAAGGTTGACGATCAGAAATAAAAAAAAAAATAAATAAATAAATAAATAAATAAATAAATAGATAAAAGAAGAAAGAGGCAGAGCGAAACAAAACGAAAAGAAAAGAGAAAAAAAAAGAAAAAAAAGGAATAGAAATAGAAAGATGTTAATCAATAATCAGTTCTCCTTACCAATGGGCTTTCAGGTGTGTGCCGATGGTGTCCCATAGGTTGTATATTCCCCATAGTCACGCCACCGCCAGGATTAACCATGTCCTGATAATCGTCGCTCATCTCCATCGCGTACGATGGCAACGGTTCTTTGTTCTTAACCCGAATTTTGACTGATTAATTCGGCGCTGCGGCCGTAACGATTTAATGTACGATCTTTTACGTGACAATTGAAAAGGTTTGGCGGGAGGGGTGGGGGGGGGGGGTGGTGGGTGGTGGTCAGGGAGGAGGGGACAGAACCTTTTCGTTGTTCCTTTATACCTTTCTTCCACCCTTTTTCCTTTACGAACGACGGCACGACGCTACGAACGACGGGGTTGTGCGTTAAGAGACGAAAGGTAAATGGAAGAAGAAAAAAGGAAAAAAAAAACGAGAAAATGGGTAAAAGAGGGAAGGAAAAAAAAAAAAAGAGACAGGAACGGAACGGATTGTTCGACGAAAGGGAATTGTTCAATGGATGATTTCTTCTTCCTCTTCTTTTTCTTCTTCTTCTTTTTCTTCCTCTTCGTAGAGTAGTATCTCGGTTAGTACGGATATACACGTCCGATTATTATTCGCGCACGTTCAAATATTCTGTCTATTCTCTTATTCTCTCTCTCTCTCTCTCTTTCTTTTTGACACTGTTTTTAAAAAAAAAAAAAAAAGAGAAACGAGAGGAGTAGCTCGGCGGTGTTCAAAGGATTGAAAAATACGAGCGAACGATGACGTAAAATTGTCCAGCCGTGGTAAGGGACGAGAGAACGGCGTCGAAAAGAAAAGCCGAAGGGCCGAAGGGCTGGGGGGAGAAAGGAAAGAGGAAGAAGAAACAAAAAAAAAAAAAAATTTTTTCGTTTTCTTCTCCTTTTCACTATCTCTCTCTCTCTCTCTCTCTCTCACGATGTTCCTTCTTCTCGTTTGACGTATCTTTTCCTTCCCCTCTCCTTCCTGCTTTTTTTTACACTCGATATATATATATATATATATATATATATAGTCTTATGTGTCTTCCGTTTTTCTTCTTCTTCTTCTTCTTCTTCTTCTTCTTCTTCTTCTTCTTCTTATTTTTTTCTTCTTCTTCTTTTTCTTTAACAGTCCTTAATTTTTATTTTTCAATCTTTGATATACATACACACATATAGATATATATATATATATATATATATATATATATATATATTCTTCGTTCTTATTAGTTTTCTTCTCTCTCTCTCTCTCTCTCTCTCTCTCTCTCTCTCTCTATCTCTCTTTCTCTATCTTATAGTTTCTTCTCGTGTCAACACGCGTTGTTAATTATTTAATCAAAAGATTCTTCATTTATTCAAAATTATATATATATATATATATATATATATATATATATTTGTGTGTGTGTGTGTGAGAATGAGAGCATACATATGTGTGGTCGCAGATATATATACGCACATATATATATAAATATATATATATATATATATATATGTATGTATGTATGTAGAACGAGAGAGAACAACGAGATAAAATAAAAGGTATAACGCACCGTTAAAATATCATTTACTCACGAAATATGAATTTTTGTTTTTCTTTTTTGTTAAAAGAGAAAGGACGATAGTTGCGATATTATTTCGTAATTATTATTTGGTCATCTCCGTCTTTATTTATTGTTATTATTCTTCTTCCTTCTTTAGTTATCTCTTTAATTATTCAATTAATTACCTTCCTTACCACGTCTCTTTCTTTCCTTCTTTCTTTTTCTGTCTCTTTCTCTTTCTTTATCTTTTCTCTCTCCCTCTCTCTCTCTCTCTCTCTCTCTCTCTCTCTCTTTCTCTCTCTCTCTCTCTCTCTCACTCTTTGTCCGTTCTTTCGTACCTCTAAGCGTCTAATTATTTTTTATCCTCTTCTTCCACACTCGAGCCTTCGTTAATTATTTCAATCATTTATTTATTTATTTATTTATATATATATATATTTAATCATTCGATCATTAATTAATTTATTCATTAATTTCGTTCGTTCGTTCATTAAATTAATTAATCAAATCGATCAGTCAGTCGGTCAGTCGTTTATATCAATTTTCTTTTTATTATTGCACTGCGAAACACGTCACTTCGATCATTCTTCGCACAAAACGAAAAGAGAAAAATAAGATATACGCGCGCGCACATATACATATATATATATATATATATAAATATATATATATATATACATATATATAAAAATATATACGTACATATATACTCAATATATATATATATATATATACATATATATATATATATATATCTATCTATAATCGGGATGGAGTTAGATCAATGATAACAAAATTTTAACAATGACGGAAGGGAGAAGGTACGCGAAAGGTTCTTCTAAAAAAAAAAAAAAAAAAGAAAAAAAAAACAATTCTTTCTCGTTAGATCGAATCGAATCGAAACGAAACGAATCGAATAATCGATGTTAAGTTAATGCGAGTATGAATAATTGAGAATCATATATACGGGAACGTGGAAATGGGAAAACGGTGAGCGGGATGGGTGGGAATAGATCTGTTAATATGGGAAAAAAGTGCAAGAAATAAGAAGGGAAGATTAACGAAAAAAAAAAAAAAAAAAAAAAAAAAAAAGAAAATAAAATATGAAATAGATATTTAGATTGTAAAAAGAAAATAGGAACGGAGCGAGAGAAAGAGAGATAGAGAGAGAGAGAGTAAATGAGTAAAAATGAGTAAGGTGATTAAACGGATTTTGTGCGTGCGTGTGCGTGTACGTGTGCGTGTGTGTGTGAGGGGGAGAGAGAAAAGAGAATCGTCTATAGTCCATGGGAGTTAACGCCGTGCCGTCGACGGAGAGACTGACGATTATTTCGTACGCACGGCGAAGAAGAAGACGCGCCGTTCGAAAGAATCCTCTCGAAAACGAGCGAGATAGATAGATAACCCCGAAAGTGAGATAGAAAGAAAGAGAGAGAGAGAGAGAGTGGGGATAAGAAACACGACACTAACACTCTTTTCCCCGAAATTTTCCCTTTTTTTCCCTCCCCCTTTCGTTTTACTTTTTCAGTCGTTTCTCTTATATACACACACACACACATACATATATATATGTATATATGTATGTATGTATGTATGTACGTATGTATGTATATATATATGTATAATTTTTTTTTCTTGTTTCTATTTTTCTTCTCATTCGCCCGTTTTCCCTTTTTCTTCTCTCTCTCTTTTTTCTCCCACCCCTGCCCCTCCCCCCTCTCTCACTCTCTCTCTCTCTCTCTGTCACTCGCTCACTTTTTTTTTGTATTTTTTTTTTTTCTTTTCTTTTCTTTTCCTTCCTTTTTCCTTTAAATCAACGTTCACCGACGAGAGACTACTACTCCTTAGATTTATTTCCCGTTATCCCGATCGACACGATTTAACACATTTCTTCTTCCTCTCATTCAATTCCTTTTGCTCTTTCTTTTTTATCCTATTATCTTTCTCTTCTTCCTCTTCCACCACTCTCACTCCCCCCCCCCCCTTTATCCTCTCCTACTACTTCTTCTTATTCCTCTTCGTCTTTTCTATTTCAATGCTCCGCTTTATCAAAAATTATAAAACGAAGAGAAGACTACGCGCGCGCGCGCGCGCGTTCGATTTTTTCTTTTTTTTCTTTTTGTGAAATATACGATGAATCTGTTCATTCGATTACTTTATTTCACTTCTTTCTTTTCACACTCTCCCCTTCTCCTTATTCTTCTATGCCTATCTACTCTTTTTCTCTTTCCTCTACTTCTTCTCTCTCTCTCTCTCTCTCTCTCTCTTTCTTTCTTTCTCTCTGTCCTTTTTCTTCCTCTATATTTATTTATTTTTCTTCTTTTTTTTTTTTCAAATCAATCGCGCCAATACCGAAAGTACACCGAAACCGAATATATACGAATATTATATCCGATCTAATGAAACTACATATATATATATATATATATAAATAAATATATACACATATACATACATTTATACATATATATATATATGTGTGTATAAACGACGACAGATTATTATTAGCACGCGCACGAAAGAATGAACGCATTTAACGCACGCACGAATATGCAAGCCACGAATGCACGAATGCACACACACACACACACGCACGCAGGCACGCACGCACAATTAGAATAAGACAGAGAGTAGAACGAGGAGTATGAGGAGGAGGGGGGAGGTATGGGGGAAGATAGATATATATATATATATATATATATATAAATATAGACAGATGGAAAGACAAGATAAGATAGATAGATAAATAATAGTTAATACAGAAAGGCACCACACACGACGAAAAAAAACACACACACAAGCAGGACGGAACCTTATTAGACGCGCGCGCATTCGCGTCCTCTTGCGATCTGACCGAGTGCAGTCGGTCTCCGCATCGGCTGGACGCTTAGCCCCCACCCACCGTACCCCCACCCGAATCCCAAAGCGAGCCGCGAACGCCAATGAGCGTGAACCGGCGAGTCGCACGTATTCGGTCACGCCCGTGCGATGGGCGTGACCGACGACGTATCCGACCGATGGACACGCCCACCGTATCAAGAACGTGACCGAACGAGCGAGAGAGAGAGAGATGGCGATATACATAACTAACACCGCATTGGATACCAAAGGGATTATAACTCCTGCAATTTCCACGGGGTTTTATCCAATCGAAATCATTTATTCGTCGCCGCGAATGTTTTCTCCACTTGGAGAGGGTTGGTGAGGGGGGTGGTGGTGGTGGTGGTGGTGGTGGAAGGGGATCGGTAGCAGGGAGGGGGAAAAGGAAGGAAGGAAGGAACGGACGGATAGACGGTAGGAGGACACGGTGGGACGGGGGAACGCGGGGTGGGGAGGAAAAATAGAGGGGAAAATTGATTTTAAATTTTACCACACCGGATAGATTCTTCTCTCGTCGGAATCCTTTCGCACGATTATTATCTACGCGTTTTTTTTTCTCTCATTCTCTCTCTCTCTTTTCTTTTTCTCTCTCGATCCTATCGTTCGCTTTTTTTTTTTTTTTTTTTTTTTTAATGAGTTCGTTCGTTCGTTCATTACTAAAAGGGCCTTGCCTCTTCCATCTCCTCGTGGGGGGATTGATTTGAATATTTTTTTGGGGGGTTTTTCTTCGATTTTTACTTCTTCTCTTTTCTCGTTCGATCTATCGATTATAGCTTCTCTTTATGTAGTCTTAGATCGATTATTTTCGATTAATTCGGGCGCACGTTACTTTATGTATATGCGTACGTTCTCGTTGACTTGTCCTTTTTATTGATATGTAGTATTACTCTCTTTTTTTTTTTATCGTTCGCAAAGCAAGCTTGAATACATTTCAAAAAAAGGAGAAAGAGAAAGAGAATATGAATAAAGGGAGGAACGTTAATTACGCGTAATAATTCGAACGAATGATTTTAAGTAATTAATTCGAATCGAGCTAAAACGATTACACGTAAATAATACGCGAGAGTATGAAACACAAAATGGATATAAATTACACGTGTGTGTAACTGTATGTGCGCGTGTGCGTTAGCGTGTGCGTATGTATATATATATATATATATATATGTAATTTACTTTTTGAAATTTGTATTTACAAGATAAAGTGTCGTTAAAATGCAAAGTGTTTATCGTTCAACTTCCGATTAAGGAACAATGGATGCGGGCCGCCTAACGAATTCTGCAGCGAAAGGAAAAAAGGGGAAAAAAGAGTGAAAGACGTGGCAAGGAGAGGAGGGCAGGAAGGAGGTGTGTGTGTGAGAGAGAGAGAGAGAGAGAGAGAGAGAGAGAGAGAGAGAGAATTTATTCTTTTCGAGTTTTTCTTCGAAAGACACCTGTCTGTGGTCCGTCGAAACCGGTAAATTGCACTTCAATTTTACGCGATTACGATTTCTTCAAAGATAACATGAACTGTGTACAACAAAAGGTGTCTCTTTCTTAAATATACATACATACATACATACATATATATATATATATTCATGTATATATGTGTATGCGTATGTCCGTGCACGTGTATGTGTGTATATATATATATATTTTTTTTTATTCGGTTGTACGAATGACTGAATGAATAGAATAAATTTTCTTTTTTATTATTTTCTTTTTTTTTTTTTTTTTTTAATTTTTTAAACAACGTTCGTCGATTAATTAAATACTAAAATCGATCGATCGTACCCGAAGACGTTCTCGAAGATTCGTAAAAATTTAATGAAACGTTGCGAATGCTTGCTCGTATAGAAAAAGAAAAAGAAAAAAATGCAATACCAATAGCAACATATAGGTATACATTTATTCATTTATATATTATTATATAATCATTTATATATTATCATATAATTATAATTATATGAGATCATTTGTTATTTAATGTAATAAAATATGTTTTCTTTTATATATGTATATGTATATATATATATATATACACACACACACAAACTCATATATTACATTATTATATCATATTTCCTTTCACATAATAAACAAATATCAATTTGTCATACATCGAGACAAAGGACAAAAACGATTCCGCAATTTTTTTTTTATATCGTGAAAAGAAAAAATATATATCATACACTCGCTATTCAACCAACCGTCCTAAAAAAGAAAAAAAAGAAAAGAAAAAAAACAGAAAAAAAGAGGGGGGAATCAGCAATGAACGTGGAAACAAAATGGCCGCCAAGAATGAAATCCAACATGCCAATTATATCATACGAAGGAGCTACTCTTTGTTTCCTTTTATTTTTTTTTTTTTCCTTTCGACGTTCGCGATTTTGGCAACGAAAACGTGCCTAACATTCCGACATTCCGCACGTTTTCAAAATTCCTATTAGAAACGAACGAAATAAGATAAAGAAAGAAAGAAAGAAAGATGGAAGGGAAAAAAAAGAAAGAAAAAAAAAAAAAAGAAAGAAAGGAATGAAGGACACCGGGAGTGTAAAATGAAAGTGAGAAAAAGAGAGAGAGAGAGAGAGAGAGAGAGAGAGAGAGAGGGAGAGAGAGAGAATAAGAGGGGGTGTGGTGACGGGGTAAAGGGGACGAGGGGAGTAGGAAAGAAAAGTCGATAGTCACGGTTGATTAGGTATCCCAGAAAATACTGAAAGTTGGGTCGAGGGAATACGTTCAGGAACGCCAACGCAACAACCGACGAATATTTCTAATGGCGCCTACGACGACGCCAACAACGGCGGGGGTGACGACAACGACGGTGGCGGCGACGCCAACGGCGGCGTCGAAAACGACTACCGCGATGACGACGACGAAAAGGACAACGACGCCACGCTCGAGAAACTACGAAATTTCAAAATATCATCCCGACCGTTTCGCCATATTGCACGCGTCGCCATATTGCACGCGTCGCCATTTTGTGCGAGGGCGCAAACCGTACGAAAATGAACTTTCAATTCTTTCACCATCAAACGTTTCGAACGAAACACGATCGTTATACTGTTCTATCCTTTTTTTTTTTTTCTGTTTTTTTTCTTCTTCTTCTTCTTCTTATCGACACAACTTTTACTTTTGCTTTTATTTTTATTTTTATTTTTATTTTGTGTTTATTTCTTTTCTATATTTCGAGTTCTTCTTTTCCATTTTTTCTTTTTTTCTTTTTTTTTTTTTTTCTGATTGGAACCACAAGGACTCGCTCGCAACGCCAAATCGAGCAGGATTTCGTACGGATTTCGTTCGTGAGAATGAGAAGTTCAAATATTAACGTCGTTCGATATCCACGTTGAGAATGGCGTTAAAGGGATCAGACAAAATTATTGAGGGATTTAGAAAAAAATAATCGACGGATTAATCTCGGTCAACGTGAATAAATTTCTGTATATATATATATATATTTTTTTTTTTTTTTTCAATCACTAACCCCTCCAATCCCGATCCACCCAACCCACAAAAAAACCCACCCGAAAAGATTCGTTGGATTCGTTCGTAGCAGGATTATTAATCCGCGCGTCCTTATCCCACGATTAACAAATTAATAAATTAAACGTGTGAGGGCGCGGGAGAGACCCGTAGGTTTCGATAAATACATTTATAAATAAAACAAAAAAATTTTGATTCCAGAGAATCAGAGAACCTATCAATATAATCCTGAGAGTATTGATAAATTGCACGAATGAGAGAGTATATAAGTAAGAAAAAAGAACAAAAAAAAAAAAAAGCCACAAGAGAAACAGAACGCTCGGGTGAAAAAACGCATCGGCTGCGTTCGCTCCTTCGTTGGCCGATTTTATTTTTATTTATTTCTTTTTTTTTTTTTTTTTGCTATACATACACACACATGTATAAATATTTCTTTTTTTTCTTTATAAACAAATTAGTAACATTATATACGTACGAATATATCTCGGGTCGTCGGGGATTTAATTGATACATTTTTTAATTTTCCCGTTTTTTCCTCTTTTTCTTTTGGTTCTACGAATTTCATCCTTGACGACACAATACATATAACATACATATAAACATATATACATACATACATACATACATACATACATACATACATACATATATATATATATATATACACGCGTTCATGTTAAAAATTCATTTAAAAGACGTGAGAAAAAAAAAAAAGAAAAAAAAAAAGAGAGAGAAAAAAAAAAGAACGAAAGGAAACAAAACTTGTTCGGTGTCACTAACCTGCATGATCAAAATTGTCCCTTCTCAAGCTCGACGATGCTCCTTCCTGTGCGTTATCAAATTTTCCCGCGCTGCGAGATTTCGGGCGCGCGCGCGCGCCCACGTTCCCGCACTCGCT
>OU964977.1:3477803-3482803 GCA_918808275.2 Dolichovespula sylvestris
AGTAAAGAAAGGAAAGGTAAGGAAAGGAAAGGGAAGGGAAGAAAGGAAGGAAAAGAAAGGAAAGAAAGAAAAGGAAAACGAAAAAGAGAATGAGAAAGAGAAAGAGAAAGAAAGAAAAGAAGGAAGGGATGTTTGAGGAGCCGCGCCTCGTAGCCTGGCGTACTCTCTCTGTTCATTCCTCGTCACCTTCGATTGACAATTCTCAGGCTCGAAAACTCGTCTCTTCACGTTATTTGCCCTCTCTCTCTCTCTCTCTCTCTCTCTCTCTCTCTCTCTCTCTCTCTATCTCTATCTCTATCTCTCTCACGTTTCATACATTCGCATAGAGCGAGAGCGAGAGAGAGAGAGGAGGACGTTGGTCCATCCGTTGGAGCGGAGTCGTGGTCCGTGCGCATGCGCATGTGAACGAGAACGTAAGGTTGACTATTACCGTCCCCCCCTCTCTCTCCCTCCCACCCCCTCCCAACCACCCTCGAATTCCCCTCCTTCGCCCCTCCCGCGCTTTTATAGCTCGTCTGGGTGGCATGCATACCACCGCCATCTTGTTAGCCATGATTAAATATTGATGCAAGAACATATATATATATATATATATATATATATATATATATATAATGCGCGTGTGTGCATGCAGTATGTCGAATGGTTTTCCGTTCATGGAATCGGCCTAAGGGAATCTGGGACGGCAATTTCCAATTACTCCTTACGCTTTCGCTTCATTTTATCTCTATTCCACAGTCCATCCCCCCCCCTCATCCTCCTCCTCATCCTCCTCCTCCTCCTCCTCCTACTTCATCATCATCCTCGTCTTGTTTTTTTCTCTTATACATGTATGTATGTGTGTATATATATATATATGTGTGTGTGTGTGTTTATGTGTTTATGTGTGTATATATGTAGATTGTAGATCGTAGATCATAGATCGTAGGATATGATTGAGTTGAGACATATTCATTCGATCGACGTTCATCGTTTTTCTTTTCATTTCTATTCGTTCATTTCTACCTCTATCTTTCTTTTCTCTCTCTCTCTCTCTCTCTCTCTCTTCTTTTTTTTCTAAATAAATACATTCGTTAAAATTAACAGAAAAGAAAAGAAGAGGAAGGAAGAAGGACCGAGAAAAAATGCAACGCTCCGTTCGTTGCATTCTCTATCTCTCTCTCTCTCTCTCTCTATCTATCTATCTATCTATCTCTATCTCTCTTTCTCGTATATGTATTATAAACAATTAATAATAAATAATTAATCGTTTATTCGATAATAATTATGAATCGTCCATCGTATCGTATAGTTTCAATTAATACAATGCAATATATTGTATCAATAACGAAACACGAATCGTATGTCACATTTTAATTACTAATCGTACTAATCCTAATCATATCATATCCCATTCTAATCGCACGCCATAAATATGACGAAAACATGAAAATCACGATGGTAAGAAGTGCAAATCAAGAAAATGAGAAATTAAAATCACGAAAGTAAGAAATAAGAAATTAAAATCACGAAAGTAAGGATAAGAAATAGGATGACGAAAGTAAGAAATAGAAATCGCGAAAGTAAGAGAAAATTAAAATCGCGAGAAAAAAAAGAAGAAGAAGAAGAAGAAGAAAAAAAAGAAAGAAAGATTAAAACTAAAACTAAAACCAAAATTAGAACTAAAAATACAAATAAAAATAAAAATAAAAATCGTTTCGTAACAAGGAACGATAAGGTAATGTAACATATGAGTAAAGGTAACCATAGACATTAAAGCTATGGCGTAAGCAGGAACGAACTCTTGGGTGCTAATTTGTTCGTCGACGTTCAACACGATGAAGACGAACCGAACCGAACTAAACTGAACCTAACCGAACCATCCACCATTATTGTGCAAATTCTCAACGAAGCAGATTGTCCGTTCAAAGAGAGAGAGACGGAGAAAGAGAAGAGAGAGAGACAGAGAGAGAGAGAATACTTGACAATAGAGATTGAAGAAAAGTATGATATATATATATATATATATATATATATATATATATATGTATGTATGTATGTATGTATGTACGTATGTATGTATGTATGTATGTATGTATGTATGTATGTATGTAGTTATATATGTATGGATATATGTAGTATAAAGAGAATCCACAACGTTAAAGTCTTATGGAACCCCATGGAAAAACGAGCGCTAAACCACCCCATCTCGTTAGCGTGCCGAGTCAACCGGAAATTCCAGCTTTCGTTCGCTTCCGTATTCATTCGGTAAGAACCGAGAGAATGAAAAAAAAAAGATAAAGAGAGAGAGAGACAGAGAGAAACAGAGACAGAGAGAGAGAGAGAGATTCATCGGATTTGAACGAACAAAGTCGATATAATACCGAACAATGTCCGTCGTCCCTTAGTCCTATGTTCTCGATTGTCATGAAAATATTTGTTTATTATCGGTTGAATAATGCAAGTACCGTGAAAAAGAAAGAGAGAGAGAGAGAGAGAGAGAGAGAGAGAGAGAGAATGAGAGGGGTGAAAGAGGGAGGAGGTTATATGGGGGATAAGGGGGAGATAGGGGGATAGTGGAGGGGAAGGTGATGAGGTGTCGTCGGTTGTCCCTCTTTAACGGATAATTAGATAGAAGAAGCTAACATAAGATCTTACGAAGATGCTGGTTTCGACACCTGGATACTATACTATGCAAATCCTACGAGGTTATATATATATATATATATATATATATATATATATATATATATATATATATTATGTGTATGTATGTATCTATAAATATAGGTATATATTGATGTGTACGAATATAGGATACAAATGCACGCGGGCACGTGTGTGTGTGTGTGTGTGTGTGTGTGTGTGTGTGTACGTGGATATATGAGTACGCGTATTTACGAACGTAAAAAAGTCGCTCCTTTTAGACGATTTCTTGTCTCCTTCCTTTCATTTTCTTGTTCTTTCTTTCTTTCTTTCTTTTTCGTTGCAGTTAATCTCGCTAATTGCTCCGAAAGGAGAGAAAAAGAAAGCATATATGTGCGTGTATATATATATATATATATATATATATATATATATATATATATATATATATATAATAAAAAATATAAATTTATATAAAGAGAAAAAAGAATATATATATATATTAGGTTGTCAAGGATAAGATTTGTAGAGAGAAAAAAATAGCAATTGAACGTTATTAAACGCAAGTTTTATCATCTACGACCAAAACGTAATATACATGTAAAAATATATATATATATATTTATATATAATATAAAATATAAAAGTATATATACCAAGACAGAAAAAAAGGAATAGATATATATATACACACACACTGAAATTATATATTTTGATTCCGTTTAACGATACGTCGGTTCGTCGAGGATGAAATTTGTATGAAATACCTACGATTGTTTTAAAAGTACCAAAAAAAAAAAAGCATTCGTAAATTTTCCTATACAAATTTCATCCTTGAAACTGCATCCTTTTAAACCTACGACTTCGTCCTTTTAAAAATACAAAAAAATACATTACATATATATATATATATATATATTATTTTTGTATAGAATATCGATGGACTTCGATCAGATCGTGTATTCGTACGAGAAGATACAAAAATATTTTTCTATTTATTAAAACTATTATTTATTTATTTCTGACGTACGAAACGAATTATAGATAATGTTTAATTATTCGATAAAAAAAAAAAAATATATATATATATATATATTCGTCATCGTCTTTATTGTTGTTCTTATTATTGTTCTTTTCGAAAGAGATATCACGATAGAATAGAACGATTAAGATAATTGCTACGAGATAAGGACTTTGATTTGCTTAGGGTGAAAAAGAGAAGACAGAAGGGATCAAAAGTCGTTGTGTGATTTTAAAAAATAAATAATCTTACAATCGAGACGCATCTTATGATACGTCAAGTACGTGCTATTGGCGAGGCTGTACAAACAATTTTCTTTTTTCTTTTTTTATTTTTCTTTTTATAATCTGAACTTGGGAGAACAAAATTTCCATTACATTACTCACTTCACGTGATTAACACATAAATTTCTCTTCCTCCGAAATGCTACTTTATCTTCTCGATCGTGATCTTGATAAATGTGAGACAAATTCATTTAAAGAAGTAAAGAAGAAAGAAAAATTTCGAAATAAATAAATAAATAAATAAATAAATAAATAAATAAATAAATTTCGATTCATTTCATATAAATCAATCGATGAATCAATTAATTAATTAAAATAAATAACTAAATTAATCAATCAATTAATTCATTTATTCAAATTAATCAATCAATCAATCAATTAATTAATCAATAAATTAATCAATTAATTAATTAATTAATCAATCAATAATCCAATTAATTAATTAATTAACGATGAAATTGATCGAAATTTATTTATTTATTTATTTACAAATTTTTCTTTCTTTCCCTTTTTAATTGAATTCGTCTCACATTAATTAATTAATTAATTAATTAATCAACTATTTCGTTTCTGTCCTCTCAATTCTTCTTATTACAAATAATTCATTCCTCTCGTTAAATGAATACGTGATCTCTCTTTAAACGAATATAATGTCGCTAACTAAAAAATCAATAAAAAAATAAATAAATAAATAAATAAATAAATAAAAATAAAGAAGAAGGAAAGGAAATGAAGGGAACAAATAATCCCTATAAAAATACTTTTACAAATTAATTGATTCAACTAACTTTCATATTCCTACAAATAACACATCTCCCTCCAGCCCCCGCATCACCCACCCCCGAAATATTTCTCTCGGAGCGAACAATAAACTGGACGAATAGAATGAGATAAAATAATAGTAATAAAAAAAAAAGAGAGAGAGAGAAAGAAAATCTTAATTAAAAAAAAAAAAAAAGAAAGAGAGAGAGAGAACACGCAGAATCTCGCAAAATAATCGATAAGAAAGAAGAAAAAAAAAAAAAAAGAAAAAAGATAAATAATTCACGTGACAATAAAGAATCACTTTG
>OU964977.1:3495303-3502803 GCA_918808275.2 Dolichovespula sylvestris
CAAACTACAGGACGACTAAGTCGAACATTCGAAATGTTTTCTCAATTCTCCTTGATCACCTTTTACGTCCTCCTCCTCCTCCTCCTCCTCCTCCTCCTCCTCCTTCTCCTCCTCATCATCCATCTCCTCCTACTACTACCTCTTCCCTTCGTACACATATTCTTTCTCTTTTCTTTACAAAGCAGCAAACGGGGAACCGAAGAACCCCACCTGAGATCAGTTTAGTCGTTGCTCATCGTTCGCCAAGTTAACACACGTTCTTCGAGTTAATTTTGTTGTTTGTTTCTTTTTTTTTTTTTTGACTTTGTTGTTTCTACATCTCTCTCTCTCTCTCTCTCTCTCTCTCTCTCTCTCTCTCTCTCTCTCTCTCTCTCTCTCTCTGTATATATATATCTCTCTCTCTCTCCTTCCCCTAATTTTCCACCCACGACACAGTAATTATTATTATTATTTTCTTTTTTTTTTTTTTTAATCATCGTGCCGATCGTTCGACCCGTTCGACTCCTACTTATCTTTGTAACATCGTCTCACTTAAGTGTAATTCACGCGATAGGTACTTATTTAAAAACAAAAAAACAAAAAAAAACGCGCAATACTTTTATTTATTTATTTATTTATTTACTTACTTACTTATTTATTTATTTTTCTTTTTCTTTCTTAATTTTATTCATAGAGTGAAAAAAAAGAAATATATATATATATATATATGTATGTGTACAGATATATTTGCTTGAAATGTCAAATCAAAATGTAATTTGTATAGATCGACCTCAACGTACATACTGTTCGTGATAACGCAGAAGTACAATAAGAAAATTACGAAAGTTTCTTATTTAGTTTAGTTTTGTTTGGATTTTTAAATAAACGTGCGAGATTAGAGATCGAGAATACAAAAAAATATATATATATATATATCGATCTTGAACGGTGTAAAAGTAAGTAAGTAAGTAAGTAAGTAAGTAAGTAAGTGTATGTATCGAACACGTGTGTGTGTGTGTGTGTGCGTGAAATTTAATATACGTTTCCGGTCGTTGTGTGTCACCCGTGTTTCATAAATATATCAAGCACAAACGTTTAAGAGTTTCAGAAACACCGTAAAACTTTCTTATCTCGGCGAAAAGAATTCGTTTCAAACGCGTAACTTCCATAAACGGGAAGGGAAACAAAAAAAAAATATATATATATACACGCATATAGCTTCGGGCTCTGGGTCTTTTACGGTGAAAGGAAAATAATCTCTCGTAAATGATCGATTTTACTTTGAAGAAAATAGAAAAAAGTTTGCAGTCGGTTAACATTCAATTCAAGCAATTAATCGTTATTAATCGTTATTAATTGCGTCTTAGTTAGTTACTTTTTATTTTTATCTTTTTCTACTTTTGCTCTTTTTTTTTTTCTTTTAATTACCATTAAACATTATAAAGATCAAAAAGATTCGATTTGTCATGGCGAAAATTTTATCGTTGAAGAAATAATCCTTGATTGTATTAATTAACCAGTCGATAAGTCGCTTACAAAAAGATTCCGACAGGCTGCCACGTCTTATTATCAAGATTTTAATAATATTATCATAAATTATATTGATCCACTTTGGGTTATCAGGCTTATTAGAGTTTCTTTAGGATATAGTTTTATTTAACGAACATTTTCTTTTCGTTTGGAATTAGTTATTGGCTTTGGTACGAATGAGATGAGATGCGAGACGATGAGTGAGACTTATCGTTCTTTCTAAGCTACTTTGGATCGAGATTGATGATATATTTATACTTATATATATATATATATATACATATATCATCATAGTGATCAAAGAAAGGAGGCAAAACGAGATAGAAGAGGGATAAGAGAAATAAATAAGTGAAATAAAAATGGAGAAGAATTCTAAAATGGAGAATGGACTGCTTAGCGTGGATAATAACAGAGTATCCATGTCGACAAAATTGGCATACGCCCTGGGACATATTTTCAACGATCTGACAGCGGCCATGTGGTTCTCTTATACCTTAATATACCTTCAAAAGGTTTCACTCTTGGAGCCGATAATGGCTGGCACGTTGTTGTTGTTAGGTAAATAATATATATCATTGACGAAGGCGTACCTAAATCTTAAATTAACATACAATAACACGGAATGTTATACTTTGAAGGTCAAATCGTGGATGCCTTCACAACGCCAATCTTTGGCTTTCTCGTCGACCGTTACTGCAAGAAAAAAATATGGCACGTGATCGGCTCCGTTTTGGTCACCCTAAGTTTCCCAATTATTTTTGGAGGTTTCGCTAATACCTCCAACTCCATCGTCATGTTCTTTTATATACTGAGCATCGTAATCTTCCAGATTGGCTGGGCAGCCGTACAGATCTCACATTTGTCAATGATCCCGTCGTTAACGAGCTCGTTACTCGGTAGAACCGAATTAACAGCCATAAGGCAAGATGGATCGACCTAATCGAATAAAATTATATTTATATTAGTTTACTCACAAGTCGTTATCTTCGCAGGTATTCAGCGCAGGTTAGCTCGGCGGTGGTTGTTTTCGTGGTCACATGGATCGTCCTTCCGACGAATGGAGAATCGATGGTGCTACTCGATCAACAAGACGACTACAAATTCAGAGTTAGTATTAAGAAAAGAAAAGAAAAGAAAAAAAAAATAGAAAAAAGAGTTAAAAGAAAAGAAAAGAAAGAAAAAAAAAAGAATAGAAAAACAGTTAAATAATTTTCATTTCCGTTATGCATATAAAAATCATATTTCCAAGACACTGGACCAATCCTTTCGCAGAATATTGTGATCGTTGTAACGGCATTCGGTTTGACTGCGACCACTCTCTTTCACATTCTACTGAAGGAAAATCTTTTGGAAAGCAGAAGCGATGCGCAGGCCAAAACGAATCCAGACGAATCTAGTTGGCTATTAGACGGTTTCTCAAGCCCGAGAAGATCCTGGTTTGGTACATCGATCTTATTGAGAGTGGCGATGTTGTACGTTGCGAGCAGATTATTTATAACCCTAGCTACAGTTTACTTACCGCTTTATATCGAGGAGACGGCTGTTGGGGGTAAACAGGCATTGGCGACTGTACCATTGGTATCTTATTTGTCTTCGTTCATAGCCGCACTCTTGCTAAAATATATGAACAGATCCTGTGGAACGAAGGTATATAAATAATACATACATTATACATAAATAATAATACATGCATACCTACATATGTACATAATATATATATGTACATAAATAATAATACATACGTACATACATACATACATATATATATATATATATATATATATATATGTGTGTGTGTGTGTGTGTGTGTGTTAAAATCGTAAAAATTTTGTTCATTGAATTATAACAGACAAACTTGAAAATAATATCAATCAAAATATTTCTACTTAACCGATAATTATTATATTGTTTTGTTAAATTATTTAGATGTGTTACCTTTGCGGAGCCGTCATAGGTATTATATCGGCAGCCATTACAGAATTTGGCGGGAGTCACGGAGTCGTTACATATGCAATTGCCATTCTAATCGGTGCGGGTAGTTCGATAACCATGGTCACGGCTTTGAGCGTAACAGCCGAAATTATTGGTCCACGAACTGAAAAAAGTGCGTTCGTTTATTCGATCGTAACGTTCCTCGACAAAGTCGTGACGGGATTGGTCGTTGTACTTATCGAACGATGGTGAGTTCATTAAACCCGGGAAAGAGAATTCTAATTTGAATTTTCGTCGGGTATCGACAGAGATTGTCAACTTTCTTTTTCCCCCGTTCCTTTTTTTTTTTTCTTTCATATCGATTCGCTTTCTTTGTCGTTTATCTCGTCGTTATTTTTTCTCCCTGTTTGTTTCACAGGAGATGCCACCAACAAGAATTATGCCCGAATTACAATCGAGACACTTTGGCGGTCGTTTGCGCATCCTCGATGCTACTCGGTCTAGTTACTTTGTTATCGGTTTCACGTTGTTTAACATAAATGTCCGATTATAATTATTATTATTATTATTATTATTATTATCAGTAGTAATAGTATTTGTATTAGAAATTAGTATTATTATTTTATTCGATTTTTTTTTGCTTTTTTTTTCGAAAAGATCTTTTGATAATACTCACTGTTATCTCGTATATATGTATATATTCTTTTTTTTTTTTTTCTTTTAGCAATATACGTTTTATTGTTAACGTTTGTTTTTAGATCGTTTCGTTGATCGATCATGATCTAGGAAGATTGGAACGAATTATTATTATTATTATTATTATTATTATTATTATTATTATTATTATTATTATTATTATTTTCGTATTCTTTTTTTTGGTTTTTTTTTTTTTCATTATTATAAACCGTTCAAAGATCGAACCGGTTTAAACGTTCAATGAAGTATTACTAAATATTATTTTTTTAGAAATGGAATATTAGTAATTAATTCATTTGAAAATAATCGAAGTACGCATCGAACGTAGTGGCGGTGGCGATGGATTTTTTTTTATTTTAGTAATATTTAATAATAATAATAATTATTATTATAATTATAATAGTAGTTTTTAATTTTTGTACGCACGCAAAATTATATTATTTATTTTTTAAGTTAACGTCCGATAGACTTTGGGGAGATGCTTTTAAGAATTTTTTTTGTTTTTTTTTTATTTTTATTTTTTTTTTTTTTTTATATGTCTGGATTATGCGAGGTTAATTAACCGTTTGTAATAAAACAAAGCGAATGACAGACAGAGTGTGTGTGTGTGTGTGTGTGTATGTGTGTGTGTAAGAGTGAGAGAGAGACGGAAACAAAGTTAACCTAAAAATAATGAAAAATTGTTGATATAAAATAAATAATTATTCAGTCTTTCACGAAGTCGAAAGACCAACGAGAATAATCGAATGAATGTTTTTTGCGAGCATATAATCTCTTGGAGCTTGTTTAATAAATACTAATTTGTTATAATTAAATTTATTACTATCGTATACTATATGAATCTTACCTATGACCGAGGGACGTCATGTTGCCGATATTTTACACGATCTGCAAAGAAATGTCGAAATAAAAAGAATTTATCAATTAATTAAATTAGTCGCTACGTACATTTTTGTTATACACATATATATATATACAATAACGTATTACTTTATGACGAAGAAATTTCTCGAATATCAAAATGTTCGTAAATTCTAACGAAAGTAGACGCTCGTCAATGATCGAATATATCTAATTAATAAAAAAACAAAAAAAAAGATATAAAAAAAACTATTAGAAAAGAAATTCATACCTAAAAATCCAGGTACAGCAACCTTTAAAATCAAATATACATTGACAGGTATATATATATATATAAACAAACAAACAAACAAGAACGTATTTTTTCCTTATACAACGAACAATTAATTACTCCTCGATCATCGAAATGTTCGAAAACTAACGTAAAGTAGACCCACCTCATTGATCATCCACAGTCGAATACGTATAATAATTCTAATCGACGAAAGGGGAGAAGAAAGATTAACAAAAAAGAAGAAAGGAAGAAAGAAAAACATGAAAAAACAACGTTTAACAAGAAAAACAGACGCGAATAAAAAACCCTCTTCGAAAAAGTCCGATGAGGGTGGGGGAAGGGCGCGCGCGCGTTTGAACAACGGATTATTAGCGTGAAAAGGGAAAAGGGAGGATGACGGCGAAGAATAAAAAAGAAGAAGAAGAAGAAGAACAACAACGAGAAAAAATAACAACGAGAGAGAATGATAGAATAGAGAAAAGGAGAAAGAAAGAAAGAAAAGGAAACGAATAATATTTGAACGCGCATTCGTAAGATGGCGACGGATAATGCAAAATAATAACGAAGATTTAACGTAAACGGACGGAATAAATTGTAAACGTTGGCGCTGCGATCGTTTTGCGGCGTTGGTAAGTACGATAAATGCGACGGGCGGAAGATGCGCGTAGTGTCATTGCGCACAGCTCTTGTTTTGCTCGACGTTAAAGCGTCTTTAGACAGCTTGGAGGAGAGAGGAGAGAGAGTTGGTTATTGGTTGGAGTTAAGTGAACTGGTGGGGGGTCGATGGTCGGCGAGGTGGGAGACGAAAGGAACGGAGAGAGAGAGAGAGAGAGAAAGAGAGAGAGAGAGAGAGAGAGAGAGTGATGAAAGAAAGAGACAGATTGAGAGAGTGTGAGAGAAAGAGGGGGGATAGCAAGGCACGCTCTCACGGGGCATGGCGTGGTGTGCGTTCTAGTAAACAACTTGTGCGCGACTCGCGCGGATAGAATTCGTTTGGTCTTGGCTAATTTTTCCTCTTTTTTCCTTTCTTATTTATATATATATATATATATATATATATATATATATATATTTATTTATTTATATATATATATAGATATATATATCTACATATATATTATATATACATATATATATATATATGCGTGTGTACATGCATAAGTACGTGTATAGTTACGAAGAGAGATACGTTAATAAGACGGACTGCGCACACTGGTAAAGATTGAGGAAAGATAGAGAGAAAGAAAGACAGAAAAGGGAAAGAAAGGATACATATAAACAGATTAATAAATATATATATACATATATATATATATATACTTGTTAAGATGGTGTAATATAAATTGGTCCATCGTGGAGGATGGATTGCCGAGAAAATAATCTTACGTCTTTACGTGCGTGAGTTTTGTGCGTGTGTGTTTATGCGTGCGTGCGTGCGCGCGCGCGCGCGTCCGTGCGTGTGTGTGTGTGTTACTCTATTAAACAAATTAAAGAAGTATAAATAAATAAATAAAATAGAAATATATAGATAGATATATTATATATATATATATACATATATAAATATACGCATATACGTATCGTACATTCATACATATGTAACTACACAACGACGACAACTACGCAACGACAACTACGACGACGACGAGGACGACGAAGACAACGATATTCGAATGGAATAACTTTCGGTGAGTTCGTGCGTGCGTTACTCTCGATAAAGTGTATGTATTAGTAGTGTATTTAGTGCCGCGTATACATATCCATACATATATATATATATATATATATATATATATATATATATAATATATATATATATATTTGTCGGAGCTACTCTCCTACGCTATTTCCGCCTATTTTTTCTCTCTCTCTCTCTCTCTATCTATCTGTCTATCTATCCGTCTATCCATCTCTCTCTTTCTCTTGCTCACGCTCACGCTCTGCGTATTCTCTCTATCTATCTATCTCTAGACGATACAAAACGTTCTAACCAACGACCTCGTTTTTCGGTGTGTTCTCTCTTTCTCTCTCTCTTTCTTTCTCTATCTATCTCTATCTCTATCTCTATCTTCGTACATTTATATTGTGTGTGCCCCGTATGCGCGCGCGCGCGCGCGCTCGTACGTGCGTTTTGGGTTGTGTTGTGTTGTTTGTTGTTGGTGAGAAAGAAAGAGAGAGAAAGAAAGAGAAATATAAAGGAAGGAAGGAAAGGAAAGAAGAAAGGCAGG
>OU964977.1:3505303-3512803 GCA_918808275.2 Dolichovespula sylvestris
GATCGGACCTACCGGTTGTTGGTTGCCTACTACTACATCAAAACTATTACTACTACTACTATCACTATTACTACTACTACTACTGCTCCTACTTCTAGTTTATTACTAATACTAGGTACTATTACTATTCCACTGCACTGTCACAGGATTGCAACCGTCGCCAATGGTGCTCTCTCTCTCTCTCTCTCTCTCTCTCTCTCTCTCTCTCTCTCTCTCTCTATCTATCTATCTATCTCTCTCTCTGTCTGTCTGTCTGTCTTTATATCTCTTTCTACTTTTACTTTTGATGCCCTTTCAATGAAAAAAAATATCAACCTGGCTTTTGAGCCGGTATATATAAACCGGGGAATTATGAGGAGAGAGTGAGAGAAAGAAAGAGAGAGAGAGAGATCATGGGATATTTTTTACATGTTAAATTTCCTTCACTTTTTATTATGCGTTTTATTTCGTCGTTCATCCTTATGACCTTTTTATTATCTCTTTTTCCCACCCCCTCTCCCGTTTCGTTCCCTCTCTCTTTTGGTTGTTATCTCTTTTTTTACCCTTTTATTTCGTCGACCGCGCCAATTTCAAAACCCGACGAACGTTTAACGGGATATTTGCATTATTAACAGAAAAGTTATAGCAATATACGATGATAACAAGGTTAAAGAAGGCTAATGAAAATCGGAGGATCGTTGATGGGAAATTGATAATAGATTATATTAAGTTCAATAAATGATATCTCTCTCTCTCTCCCTCTCTCTCCCTCTCTCTCTCTCTGTACGTGTGTGCGTGTGTGTGTGTAACAGTTCGAATCCTCGAAAACCTTTTAACGAGAAATATCAACATATTTGTTTCGAATTCATGGGGATTTAGGATATAAAGGACTTTTTTGTTGAGGTTAGCTCTTTTATTTCGTTGAATTTGATTCGTTCGGAAGGTTGGTCAAGCGCGCGCATTTCAAATTGGATGATGACAAATCTGACGCGATACCTTCGACGAGATAGAAATGTGTAATATCTCTCTTGAAATAGAAAAAAAAAAAAAAAAAGGAAAAAAGATATTATTGCAAATATTTTGGTGACACATTGACAATAAATTAAAACAAAATAATATGCCAAAAAGTAGATAAATAATAATAATAATAATAATAATAATAATAGTAATAGTAATAGTAATAGTAATAGTAATAGCGATAAACACGAGAAAATGAAAAGAAAATAATAATAATAATAATGATAATAATAAAAGAGAATAGGCGAATGATTCTAAACATCTTTCATTAAATTCCCTGGCGTTAGTCCGTAAAAAAACGCGGGAGTTTCAAACGAGCCGAGGTTTATGAATGACCGACGTCATCATCGTACACACAAATGACGTTGCAAAAAGTAAGAATTTCTAACGGGCGACTCCTCGGTGATAATAATATGGATCACACGGTGGTGCAACACAACCATCGTGCCGCAGATGTAAGGATATATCTTTCTTCTCGTTTCTCTTTCCCTTACATTTTTTCGTTTCTATCTTCCTTTCTCTCTCTCTCTCTCTCTTCCTCTCTTTTTTTCAAGTACTTACTCGCGACCCACATTGGTGTCGTCGCGAACGAATGCGTCGTAGACGTCGATCGATATCGGACCGTGTTGCGTAATCTTTATAATCGTTTTGTTTTCGCCAATCTAACCTATACGTATAGCCATCGCCATAATGCGACTCAATCTATCTAATTTTTTTCACTATCTCTCTCTCCTCTCTCTCTTTCTCCCTTCCTCTTTTTAAATCATATTGTTCTAATTGAATCTGGACAATTTTACATCTTAGATGTGATTTTCGTCTCCATTGAAAAGTGACTTCGGATTCAGCCACAGGTACTCATATATATAACGTACGTATATTTAGATAAAAATGCTGGACATACCAGTGATATGTGTGTGTTTGTATATATATATTTGTTTTTTATATATATATAATAATAATAATTGATTAATTGATAGGAATAATATGAATTCTCGTGGAGTCAGAAGATTGATTATAAATTGACATAAGACTTGTTTCATTTATATATTTTCTCTTTTTTTTCCTATTTTTTTTTTTCATTTTTACCATGTCAAAATTGATTTAGAATAATGATAGTTAATTAAAGTTGCTGAAAGAGAGATTGAAAAGTCTGGTTATTAGTCAAGAGAATCATTGAGACATTACATATTGTGATTAATAGGGGGAATATAATGGTGCGCGAATTTGTGCGAGTAATACGATTATTGGAGAATCCGATGATCAAATGGAAATAGCACAGCATGGTTCGTCGAGATTAATAGGGAGTGGTAATGTTCAATTTACCGAGCCCTGTCGCTTCGCTTCTCCTTTTTGCATAGATTTCCCTTTGTCGATCCTCATTTGTCGCGTTCAATACCAGCAATAAATGATGGTAGATAACTCTGTATGAATGATTTATTTGGAAAATGGGGTATTTTGAGATTTATGAGGAACAGCGTAATGGGTTTTAATGTTTAATTTACAACGAGTCGTTACTTCTTGTCTGTAGCCTTTTTTTCTTTTTCTCTTTTCAATATATATATATAGGTATATATATTTGGTTATCTACTGTAACAGATAATGAGAATTATTAAAAAAGAATCAAATGAATAGAAGGCGAATTCGAAATTAAGAATTTGAAATTAAGGTGATTGTGTATCGAAGTTATTAGGTAATTGATACAATTAATAATATTAGTCTATGAATTGAAGACGTCAGTCGTTTGTTACAATTCAAATAAACGAATATATCCAACGGGATGGGTAAAAATAGGTTAAATAAGAGAAAGGAGGAATTAGATAGTATTACTTAAAGATTAATAATGGGGTTTATATTCTTAAACAATGGTAATATCTAGCTTGTGAAATTATTAAAGAAAATGAAAGATTCAATTGATCATTTGAAAAGAATACATAAATAAATGTATTGAAGTTAATAAAGAATGATAATGATCAGTGAGGACTTAAAAGTGTATTAAAAGTCGTAGATAATTATTTACTTCCATCAATCGAGTGGATATTTATCGAAACTAATACAGGATAATAACAATGATCGATTAATAAACAAAATTAATAAGGATTGAACGGTTTGATAATCAATTAGACGTATTAAATATATAGATAGTATAACCATAGACGATAGTGCTTAATGGTTTAGTCCGATTGACATATCATAATATTAGAGATATTGAAATATACAGATGAATTAATATAATATGAATACATGAAATCATTATAGATATCCTTCAGTTATATATTACAACTCTCACGTTAGTAATTGAAAAAGAAATAATAATAATAATACTAATAATAATAACAATAAAAACAACGACAGCATGACCGTGTGTGACTTTTTTGTTTTATTTTAAGTAGAAATGGGAAATCTCTTCCTCGTTCTCCTACTATCTTTCTCTCTAGCTCTCATACTATCATCCTCACACACACTCTCTTTCTCTCTCTCTCTTTTTCTTTCACTTTCCCACACTTTCATTCTCTTTCTAATCTTTCTCTATGTCCTCCTTCTCTCAACTTTATTTCTCTCTTTTTGACATCCTTCATCTTGGAGGTTATCTAAAAGAGTCATAGAGGGAGTGAGAGAGAGGGAGAGAGTGAGAGAGAGTGAGAGAGACGGAGAGAGAAGGAAGATGAAGAAGGAGAAGAAGAAGAAGGAGGAAGAAAGAAAAGAGAAAGAGAGAGAGAGAGAGAGAGAGAGGATGAGTACGAGGATGAAGTGAGAGAGAAGGACAGAGGGACGCGTTTACGTCGTAGCGACCTTGTTTGTGTGTCTCGTGGGTTATTGTAATTGGATAGTCTACCCTCGTCGTCGTCGTCGTCGTCGAGCGAGCGAGCGAGTTTAGAAGCGTACATATAACGTCTTCGTTGTTATACGATTAACGCTTACCGGTGCAGTCGACAAACGTCGGACCAGATTGTTGTACCCCGTTAAAAGGATCACACGGCTAAACACACTCGTCTCTGCGTACCAGCCACTTTTCCTCTTTCCTTCGTACTAGGGGCACTTATGTACATACGTATATATTATGTATGTATCGTATGTATATATGTATCGTATGTATGTATATCTATGCATGTATGTGTCCATGCATGTACGTATGTTTTCATGTATGTACTTTTTTATTATTTGCTTTATATATTAACGTTTCATTGTGTATACCAAATACTGTTTTATGTATTTATATTTACACACACACACGCATACACACACTTGATCGGTTATATGTGTAATGCGTACTTTGATAGTGGGGATGGTTTTTAGGATTGAGGTTAATTTGCAGTTTTTTATTTATTTAATTTTTTTTTATTTTCATTTTGATAATATATTCGGATAATGTATTTATTTAGATAATGTATATATATATATATATATAGTGATCATTTTTTTTTTTTTTTTTAATTGAGATAATCTGACTCTCGAGTCGCATACGCGCACTTGTGCGTACGCGTGTTAGTATTATATAATTGTTATTAAAAATGAATAATTGAAATTGTTAAAAAAATCATACATATACTATATTTTATATATATATATATATAATGTGTGTGTCTGTGTGTGTGTATATGTATATATATATATATATATATACTTATATAAGATTATTTTGAAAAATAAATTTAATATGTTATAAGAAAAAAATAATACGACATATATATATATATATATAATTATTATCAATTTTTGGTTAATAATAAAAATATAATGAATAAGTGCGAGACGCATAAGAGGGAATATTTCGAAATAAAAAAGAAATATAATATGGACAAGATGATCGAAGAATATTAATTATTAATATTGCGGTATTAGGTATGCGCATCGATGGTACGTGTTTCGACGTAAACGACGATATTTAACCTTTCGTTAGAAACGTCACATAAAATAGTACGAGCACGACCTAGTCGTTGATGTCGACCTCAATACACTGAGAAAATAAGGCCAGGCCACGAGAGCCAACGAGGCCGTTAACGTTTCGTTAAGATTTTTCAACGATCTCTTATGATTTTCTTTTCTTCTTTTCGTCTTTTCTTTTTCTCTTTCTTTCTTTCATTCTTCGTTCGACAATCGACATAGATCGCTTCTAATCGTTTCTTTTATTTTTTCTATTTTTTATTTTACTTTTATTCGTTACATTCATTATATTAATTAATTAATTTATTAATTAATTTATTTATTTATTCGTTCGGTTTTATTTTTTTTTGTCGTTCGTAATTATTATTTTTTTTTCTTCGTTCTTTTTTCTTCATCTAACCTTCGCCCTCTTATAAGGGGGGAGGTGGAAAGATGGCCGACACGAAACAACAGCATATACACATGTATATATATTTAATTACATAAATAATTTGTATAGATAACATTTTTCTAATGATTATAATTACGGTGCTTACAAAGTATGAATTCTAATAATGGTAATAATTATTTTCTAATAAACGTATTCTTCGTTAGAATAATATCTGTGTGTATGTGTGTTTACAGTAATTAAGAAGTTTTTGCTTACGCCAATTAGAGCACCCTTCACGATTGGCTGAATTTTCATTTAATTATATACATATATATATATATATATATATATATATATATATATACATATATTTAAATTTTATAAAATCATCTTAAAACAGTATATACAAAATAAAAATGTTGCTCGTTTCGTAACGTTCAAAACGTTTGGGAAATTACATTTTATTTTATACTTTTCTTTTTTCCCCATTTCTCGTTCGAACTTTATTGATGAAACGAACGAATTAATTAGAAAATTCTAATCGTATTGTTAAATCGTATCACGCAATAATTAATAACACGCGTTTGCGATACCATAGGAATGATATTTCGACCACTGTGTGTATGTATACGTATCGATCGATCGATATTAATTATTTTTACGACTGTCTAATTAATTTTTACGAACGATACGATCAACGATAAAATAAATAAATAAATAAATAATTATATATTGAAAGAAAGAAGGAAAAAACTAAAAGCAAATAAATAAAAATCGTAAAAAGATGAACGGAACACGTCAGATATGTCGTAACGACACGTTGGCCTTTAAAATTAATTATCCGATTAAAATCGTATCGCGAGTTATGGCGAGTTAATTGCGAGCTTTTAAACAATTGATAATTAAATTAAATAAATTTAACGAATTAATCGCTATATAGAAAATACAAAAAAAAAAAAGAAATTAATAAAGAATTAAATCAATATATTGCCATATAAGTAAATTAAATAAATTAAATGAATTATATTATACTAAATAAAAAAGAAAATGTATTAAACGAGCGAATTAAATTGATGAATTAAATAAATGAATTAAATCAATAAATAGATAGTTAAATAAATGAATGAATGAATGAATGAATGAATGAATGAATGAATAAATAAATAAATAAATAATGTAACAGGGTGTATAAAAAAAAAAAAAAGAAAGAAATAGAAAGAAAAAAGAAGAAGTACTATTGGATTGACTCGAGTGATTTTAATCTTACAATTAGTGTGAACGTCCTGAAGAAACTATTCCGGAACAGTATTTTCATGCACATTTCAAACAGTAGAGAAGGTAAAAGGGTAGAAAAGAGAGAGAGAGAGAGAGAGAGAGAGATAGAGAAATAAAAGAATAAAGAGAGAGAGAGTGAGAGAGAAAAATGGAGGATCTCTCTCTCCGGCTGGCTGGTTCGCTTCGCGTTAACAGTTCGTAGCTTAACCTTCCGTTACTCCCCTCGAGTTCTACCTATATCCTGTAATGTAAACTGCATTCCAAACCGTGTACAGGATGTCCCGAAAGTAAACGGCAGGTGGTTTTACAATCTTTTTATATTTTTCTTTTCTTTTTTTTTTTCCACTCCTTTTCTGCCTTTTTTTTTTGTTTTTTACTCTCTTTTTTGTTTTCTCTCCATCCTTTTCTCTCCCCTTTCTTTCCCTTTTCCTGTTCTCTTCATTTCTTTCTCATTTTTGTTCGAACTTTATTTTATTTTATTTTATTTTATTTTTTATTTATTTTTTTTTTTTTTTTTATTATTCTTTCTCTCTTGCCTTTTTCTCCTTATAAACACCTTACCGCAGTAAAACGATACCTATACCTAAGTGCATATCTCTTTCTCCTTCCTTTACTTTTTATTTGTACATCTTTCTCTCTCTCTCTCTCTCTCTCTCTCTCTCTCTCTCTCTCTCTCTCTCTCTCTCTCTATCTTTTCTTTTCTCTTTATTCTATCTATCTTTCTCACTTCTCTTATTATTATATACAAGTGATTCTAATTTTTATATTCATTAACGTGTTATTTGATGTCTTTTTTTTTTTTTTTTTTTCTATTACTACTTTATACATTTGCACACTGTGGATCTTCCGAAATGATAATTTTTTTTTTTTTAAGTATCTCTTTTATGCAATTGTTTTCTCTCTCTCTCTCTCTCTTTATTTTTATTTTTATTTCTTTTTTCTTTGTATTATTTACGTTATTTTTACCTCTCTCATTC
>OU964977.1:3517803-3520303 GCA_918808275.2 Dolichovespula sylvestris
AATTTGTAAATATTATAATAACGAAATGAATATATTATGATCGAAATAATATATATATTTGTGTGTGTGTGTGTGTGTGTGTGTGTTGCTGATGGATTTTATATATTAGTGACAACGATTTAAACGTTGATCTTCTAATATATTAATATCCACGATCGATCTCGATTAATTGATATTCATCGATTATAGTAATTCGTAGGTGTAAATTGGATATGCAATAAATATTATTTTGATGTTTTATATGTAAAAATTTATTAATTTTTTTTTTTGTATATGGTATGTTTTCTTTTCCTTCTCTTTTCTTTTTCTTTTTTTTTTTTCTTTTCAATTTCAATAATTTTCGATCATTGCTATATCAACGAAATAAATTAATATAACAATATAAATATGACGAGGAAATTTTTAATAAGTCATTGACAATAATTTCAATAACTATTTTAATAATGAATAATATATATATATATATATATATATATATATATATATATTATATTCGTATAATATGAAACATTATTTCTTATTATTAGATCGTACACGGTAAGAAATAGTCGGGATAATTTTTGTCGTAACTAAGAGAGAGACTAAACAATTATATGAATTATTATATTTGATGTATAATTTATAATTCGATATATATATATATATATATATATATATATAAAAGAAAAAATATAGAGTATAATTAAAACGAAAGAGAAATCGAATATCTATCTTACAAAATAAAGAAGATCGACGTGTATGTCTGTATGCTCTATCTCTCTCTCTCTCTCTCTCTCTCCCTCCCCCCCTTTATCTCTCTTTGTGTGCGTGCGTGTGTACGAATATTTATTGGAAATTTTTTCAAAGAAAATTTATGATTTGCAAATAATAAAATGATGAAAAGATTCGCACGGGTTCATTCATTATATCAAAGTTCGAGTTTAATTTTAGCATAAACGTCATCGTCAGCAACGCGTGAAACATGAAGGGTGGAAAAAAAAAACAAAGAGAGAGAGAGAGAGTGCAGGCGTCGTTTCCGCTTACGGAAGCGCACGTGCGTGCTGCGCGCGCGCGCGCGCGTAATATCAAACGGAAGAAGGGCATCGTGCGTTTTCTCATTCATTGTCAGTAATACTAGATTGTAACAGTGATAGTAGTAGTAGTAGTAGTAGTAGTAGTAGTAGTAGTAGTAGTAGTAATAGTATTAGTATTAGTAGTAGTAATAGGAAATTTCCTAAACGTTGGTAAACGAGGTCATAAACGAGGGTAGCTATCTCTATATAATCGCACTCATTTATATTTCATTTTATTCATATTTTTCTTTCATTCTTTTTCTTCTTCTTCTTCTTCTTCTTCTTTTTATATTATTATTATTATTATTATTATTATTATTATTATTATTATTATTATTATTATTATTATTATTATTATTATTATTATTATTATTATTATTAATTTGTATTATTCATTTTATATATTATTTACATTTTATTACACACACATCCACACACACACACACATATATATATATATATTTATAATTTGTTTTCTTTCATTAATTTGTATTATTTCGTTTTTATCAGGTGCAATTATTTTTATTTATTTATTTATTTTTATTATTATAAATTTTTGTTATTATTTTATTTTTTTTCAATTGTTTTTTATTTATTTGTTTGTTTGTTTGTGTGGATATACCGTAAACCAAAAGTAAACGTACGTCATTAGAAAAATCGATCGATCCATTCTCTAGATTGTAATAATAATAATAATAATAATAATAATAATAATAATAATAATAAGTTTATATTTATGCCAGTGTGGTTTGAACAATTGGAGAGAAACTTATAAGAGTTTCGCGAACAAATGTCACGGGGGAAAAAAGTTCATTTATGGATTTTCGATACGCTCGCTTTTTTCTCTCTTCCTTTTTTCTTCCTTTTCATTTTTCTCTTCCAATATCAAACGAGTAATTAATTTGTTTGAATTAATTCAATCTTCATCGAGGCGGGAGTGGGAGGGGGGAGAATTAATTTCGACCGGGGCAAGATTTTTATTATTACGAATAAATATTATGACAAATTAAAATATGAAAAGAAAAGAAACGAGAGTAAAGAATAATTCGAAGTGACGTAAAGATATATACGGGTCAAATTGGACGTTTCGATAAATTGAAATATAAACGAAGGGAGGATGGGGAGACATTTTTTCGAATGAAATGAAATCAGATGAAACCTTTCATTTTTCTTCTTTTTCTTTCTCTCTTTTTTTTCTTTTTTTTTTCTCTTTTTTTTTTTTTTTTTTTTTTTTTAATAATTCGAATGGGTTTTTTAATCGATTTCAAAGAAAAAAAGAAAAGAACGTAGTGAAAGAAAATACGGGACAAAATTTTGCAAATAGGAAGAGAAAGAGAACGGTATGAGATCAAGTGGAATGCAATCAAGCGGGACAAAATAAAGTGGAATGAAATGATAATAATAATAATAATAAGAAGAATCGAGGAAAATTTTTAAGCAAAATCAAA